>JARIHP010000150.1:0-72760 GCA_029282125.1 Mycena amicta | reverse complement strand
TAACGATTAGATTCCGCGAGTACAAAGTAGAGTAATTCACCGAAAGGTCAGCCGATTGCGCAAACTGCCCAACATACCCAGTAACAAGGAGGGTGTTGCTCTTCTGTGTAGCAGGGGTGGTCGGGATTCCATACAAATCCTGCAAACAAAGGGGCGTAACCACACCGGTGGCAACGTTGGAGTTGCAAGAAGCCGGAGGTGTCGCGCGTTTGTCCAGCGGAACAGACATACTCGCAACGGGAGTCAAACGCGGATTGGGGCCAGTGAATTCCGTACTCGGATGCAAGACCTCGACATGTCCCACGAGCTCAGCCGGCAGGGAAATGGAGAGCGTGCGGATGATGGGTTCGGTCAGGCTTGCATGGGAGAACTTTTGGAAGTTGGCAGCAAAGAGCGCGTTGGCTTGAGAGACGGGCAGAGTGATGGAGACCCAATCGCCGTTGGGCGAGATCACGCTGGACTTGAGATCGTTCGCAGAGGCAAAGGTTTCGAATGCAGCCAGCGTCTCAGCCGAAGGCTCGACGAAAGATTTCACCTTCCCAACGGTCAACAAGCGCAACGGCGGTTATAAACCCATTACCTCCTCCATGGACAACCACTGACGGAAATCCGAGCTCCCCGGTGTTGAAACAGCGAGTAACCGGTCTTGCAGACCTGCGAGGTTGTTCGGTGCCAAACCAACGCGCAAAGTGATCGCCTCGTCTGCAGCAGCAGCTCCTTGGTTGGTGAACCCGGACGGCGCGGTCGCGCGCCGTTCGTGTAGGACCATCATGCTGGGCTGCAGACGTAGCTGCGACGAGAGAGAGGACGTTCAGTAGCTTGCGGAAGACCATGGCGGGCAGCTGGTTAGCCGGGAGTTTACATGCGGCTTTTTAAAGTCATCGGTGCTGCCGTGACGATTCCGATTTGGAGGAAGGAATGTCTTTCGCACCACCACTGGCAACGCATGGACCGGGTCGAAAAGACACCTTATCCAGCTCTGGAAGGGAGTTGGTGCTCACGGCGGTGGAAGTTTGTGTCTCCGAAGGGCAAGACGTGAGTATTTTCGACAGAGGAGAGAGCCTGCTGACTGAGGCTAGCCTGACTCGGACCACGGAGAGCCAAAGATAAGATACAGCAACTAAAATTAGTTTGTGAGTGAGAGAAAGTTGTATTAAAAACGGTCAATTTGTGGCTTGTAGCATTGTGCAACTTCTTGACGCCGCATAGTTTCGTTCAACCCACGAAAGAGATGCAGACGCGAGCAAGAACAGTGTGCGTGACTGACATCGTGACACTGTTTAACTCAAACTTCGCAGACACTCAGCCAGAACTCTCAGCGCGCAATGTTGCTGTTTCCCGCATCAACAACACTCTTAGAATTTGCCACTAATTGCTTTCTTGCCCTTCAGCTGGACCCGCTCACTGCGCAACTCGTCCGAGTCGCACTCCCGCATTTCGTCCTGTTATCAGCGTTAACCACTCCAATCACTCAAAGGATGCTTGATTCATTTCACGGTCTACAGGAGGCTGGTTTGCCTGTTTATCTCCGGATGCGACCAAACGTACACCATCGCCGGCCTCAGGGCATGCTGATTTGCGACATTAGGCTCCGGGTTCCGGGTCGTAAATATCAGAGACAACAGCTTCAATACAAAGTCGCCGCTCCTTTCCGCAAAGTCGCTCTCTCCTGGACCGCAAAGTCGCGCTCTACGGCCTTTCCGCAAAGTCGCAGCTCCAGAGACCGTCAAACTCCTCTAACCTCGGACAAGAGAGCGTGTTGACCGAGAGCCACAGCGGAATCAGATCCAGCCATGCTGAGAACCAGGCAGAACAGGTGTCGACCAGTGCAACGCAGAGATTGCACGCTCATGTGATGCTAGTGCGATTCGCATGGGTTCTGTCGGGCATCATCTCCCGTGCACAGAACCCATGGTCATCCTCGCTCGTTTCTGCTGCACCGACCACAAGTCTTGATCACATTCCATCATCACAAGAGTGCAGTGCGGTCTTCCTCCCAAAATTAGGCACCGTATGACAACGGTATAAAGTCGAAGGCTATGCGACTCGTCGCTCTCTCCATAACGTCATGAAGACCGTTTTCGCTACTGCTGCTCCCCTCCTGCTTGCGCTTTCGGCGAGCGCCAATCCCACCAACTCGACCATCGAGAAGCGGGCGCAATGCCAAATCAGTTTGGATACAGCTAACGTAGGTCACATTTACCCAGGGCTCGACATACCTTAATCCGCCCATCCCGTAGGCTGTAGCAACGCGACTGCAGTCCAACTTTTACAACTCGGGCACCGGAAATTACAACGGAGGTTCGTTATTTCTTCGAACTCATTAGCAGACTAACGGCACGTAGGTTCCCATTGGACGGATGCTGTGAGTCCTCTCAAGGGTTGATTTGGTTGGCTCTAATGTGCGCAAAAAGAACAACATCGAGAATATCCATAACTTGGTCAGCTCGACTTTTTTTACTCCGCTCGGTACAGTCACTCACATCTCATAGATGCTTGCGACCGGTGGGAACCAATGGTCGACCCTCGCAGACACGTCGTATCTTGGACGGGCAGTAGCTCAACAGAAGTCCACTGGCGTCTCGCCATGGGCCGGCATTGTCAGCGGAAGCTGGGACGACTCACAGGTACGGCCGACCCGCACTTCTTTTAGGGGTACAAGGGTGCTTAATATACCTAGTGGATGATACTGGCGCTTTGGAAGGTCGCCGACTACAAGATCGCAAGAGGACTGGACGCGTCCGGATACCTCGTCAGTCCTCCTTCGACGAATGAATGGCGATCTGATCATTGTTATTAGCAAAGCGCTCTGTCGCTATACAGTCTTGTGGAAGCGGCTTGGGACAACACATGTGGTGGTGGAGGTACGTTCCGATTTGCTGGGTTCTTTACCTTCTAATATGTCCCAGTCTGGTGGTCCAGTGCTAACAACTACAAGAATTGTGAACTAATCAATGTCATCATTGTCTGACTCTGCTGATCTTCGTCAGCTATCACCAACGAACTGTACTGTGAGATATCTCCTCGTCGCCACGCGTTCGTCTCAATAGAGTTCGCAGTGCTCGTATCCGCGGTTGGCGCCATCAACTTCCCGAGCAACTCTGCATTCCTCACGAATGCCATAAACGTGGGTGTCCACATCGGTCGTCTTTCGTCCACTTGACGCTGCTGTTAGGCCAGGAACTGGAGTATGGGATCGTTCATCGGCGAAGATGGTTACTGATGCCTTCCAAGTCAAGAGCAGTGCCCTACGCAACTCGCAGGGTCTTTTCAACGACGGTCTTGTTACATCCACCTGTGCTAACAACGGGCAGACAACATGGACGTATAACCAGGTATGCGTGAAAATAAGGGCCGTATCTATTCTTACCGAACACAGGGCGTCATCGCGGCTGGTCTCGGCGCTCTCTATGCAACTACGAAAGACGCCTCGCTCATTACCGATGCTGAGATTACCCTCGATGCTGCCATCGCACTTCTCGAAAGCAACAACATCTTGAAGGAATCTTGCGACAGCACAACCAGCCAGTCCTGCGATAGCGACCAAGTTGCATTCAAGGTCCGTGATGCTGGATCTCTGCACACGGGGTTGCGCTGATCTTGCCTCGTCGCGACAGGGTATCTTCATGAAGTGAGAAAATCACCCTCGCAAAACGGACGTACATATTGACTCCTCCTTAGATCCCTGCAGTACTACCTTGATCGCGTGAACGATCCCGCTCGCACCGCCAAGTACAGCAATTTCATCCGCGCTCAAGCATCCGGTGTCTACCACTTTGGCACATCTAGCTCCAACGATATCGGGAGCGTGTGGTATGGGCCCAATGCCGGCGGCTCGATCTTCGGTTCCACTTCGTCTGGGAGTGGGTTGGCGGCGCACGTCGTCAATGCAAAATATGGTCCGTCGAGCAGTTGATTGCAGCTTATGGTGTTGACTGACCATTGTCATAGGCCCTTGCTCCGCGCTCTGAGCTGAATTGAACTGTATTGAGAGAGAGGGAAATATTTCAAACAAACTTTGTAAAGTCGAAATTCTTGGAGCTCCTGTAACTTTATAAGTTAACTGCGATGCAAGATCGCCCGCTGCCTTGACCCGAGAGTTTCCTTTGTCTCTGTCCCGACCCTCTTCCTTGTCGACGGTATTTTGAGGCTCACGACAAGTAGACTCGAAGCCAATCCCGCCTGAAGAAGAATATGGAGCACAAAATCCTACTGAAGGTATTCCGGAAGTAGGGGCTGGTGTCGAGCCTACACGACAAGCCCGACCGTCGCCATCCGAGTAGTGAACTTTTTCTCAATGCTTGGTGCGAATTGTTTATCTTCATAACGGCAAGAGGCACTTTCCAAAACGCCACGGAATTGCGAAGCAATTGGTTTGCTGCAAGTACTCGAAAAAACTCGACTGAATACAACTTGGGCTAGGAAATTTATGTACAATACTCTACTATAGGATTGTTTTTTGCTTCATTGGGTCGTGAAATCCACCGCCGCCGTAGGAGTTGGAAGATGAAGAGGGCCGCGACGGGCGATGTAGATAATATACAGCGAATAGGTGATGGAGTAGGGTGTTGTTGTCTGTACACATGGCTGAGCATTGACCTTGATCGATACGAGAGACATACCTCGGATACAGCAAGTATAATTTGTTTTGGTTCTTCGGAGTGAATAGAGAGAGGTGGCTCATGCGTGCGCGTGTGGAATGAACACGAGTTTCATTTTAACCGCTTCGACGACCTTGGAGATGCAGCGCTGGATGTCGTCAATCAGCGAGGGAACGTGGTTTAGGAACAGGCAGACGAGAAGACGCACTCGGATGAACCCCAAGAAGGCTCTAATAGCGCTGGGCTGAGCTGGAATTGGCTGGGTTGCGGGCGGGGGCAGCTGCTGAACAAAGGAAGAGTCACGTAAGCACGGCACTGGAGTGATGTCGGTAGTAGAAGCGTCGGACAAACCTGGACGGGGACTTGCGTGTTCGTCCGTGGAGCAATGTATTGGACGGGGGTCCAGGGAAAGATCAAGACCTCGTTGTCAGGCTTTTGGGTGAGGACAAGTGTGAAGGAGGGGAAGGTTGGGGGAGGAGGGAGCTCGTAACGGGATACAGACAAGGTCGAGGGAAGGAGAGGCGCGAAGGGATTAACGGGGCATGTCTCGGAGGGCATCGAAAAGAAGGGAGTGAGTGGTGGCAGAAGGAAAGCGAAATAGAGCTCAAACTGCGCAAGCTCTCTTTTAACTGTAGGTGACTCTGCCGTGAGCGATCTGTTTTTGGAACTTTACTCTTTCTCGACCGCCGATGCCACAAGAATCCATCCACTCCCCGGAAAAGAAGCACACGATGGCCAGACAATACTCGAGGAGGGAACGGCGTCGAACATCGGCCATGAGCACAAGACACGACTTCAGGTGAAAGTCAACAAGTCCCCAAAGACTGGCTACGAAGCTTGCGGACTCCAAACGGCTCACGAATAACGAGCTTTGCGAACGAATGCGCACGATATCCTGGGATAGGACTCGCAGACGAAAGCACGTTGGACGACGGCCGGGATCACGAGAAACGACTTCAAGAAGCCGATCAAGGCCCAAAAGCTCTAAAGGGCTTATGAACAACATTTTGCGAACGGAGCCAGAGCATACTCGATCTGGTGCTAGGCTGCAGACATGAGAAGCGTGGCCAGACGCTCATATAGTACGCCGACATTCGGTTGTTTTCGCCTGCAAGTAACGCTTTGTGCAGTGCCCGGACGAATGACGCGCTTCAATGGTCGACTCACTCTGGAAGATCTGCAGTTTGGTCCACCTCTCCATCTGCCCCTGCGCGGCTTGTCTCTTGCGGCTCAGAGGCAACTCGCCTCCTTGTATCAAACTGTGACGCGTAACATCTGGATTCTGGAGTCAGACCTGTTCACCACCAGAAGGCATGTCGCTGGCGAGCAGACGAATACAGATCGTGTCGCCCTTTTGAGAGTCCCGTCCTCGACAACCCACTCCAGCCAAGCCAGCCACTAGCCCAGAGCCTACCCACTGGGCCGAAGTCTGAGCACACCAGAGACGACATTCAGAATTCGAAAACACCAGAACAAACGCAAGAGCTTGACTACGAGAGCCGGCAGACTCGACGACGGCGATAATAGCGACAGCTTCAGCTTCAGCCAATTCCGGTGCCTTGTAATCGCTCAGCTCTAAAGGTGGGTTCCATGGTCAGTGTGTGAACGACGACAAAAACGACCAATGGACACGCACTTGAGGCCAGAAGCCCAGTACAGACGCTCAAACGATTCCTCCGTCCCAGCTACTCGGTCTTGCCAGTGTTGCTGCTTTTAGAGCTGACGACGGCGCGAACCTTCAATGCCACTGGCATGGTCTGCGTGCCTTGAGGCATCAAGCGGGTTCAGTCGCAAGTACATCGCTGGACAACATCTGGCTGGTGGGTGGGTCGCGGCCTTGACGATCTCCAGAGGGGTGGTCTTCTGCTGGGTGGTTATTGACTGAGGAATATTGGCATCCTGGGCAGCCCCATTGACTGCGCCGACGTCGTATCCCCTCGTAGAGCGATGGGGCAGCGGCTGCTGGAACTGGTGGAAGAGATGGTGGATGGGGGTGGAAAACGACCATCAGGCAAATTCCAACTCAGCCGATCGTCCGGAGACAACCACGAGCAACCCAAAATGCGGTTCTCGTCTTTGGCGCACCTTCCAGCAATCCACCGTTAGTCGTATGCATTCTTCTGACGATATCGCTAAAACGGTCATTAGATCTTGAAGACTTCCAGTCATCGGTACAGGTTCTCAAGTTCAGCGCTCGCCCGCCGCGCCAAGCGTAACCTGTACCTCCCTCCGACTCTAGCCTGGCGCAACGTCTGAGAACGACGAAGCAGCCTTTTTTCTGGCATTTTATCCATGGCGTCGTGCAGTGCACTCAATGGCTCAAACGATGTTCAACTGCGCCTTTCCAAGGCCTCAAAACTTGAAAAATCCTCAACTGCGGCTTGTTCTGCGAAACACCGATTGCTCCTGTCCAACCAGAAGGCCAGCGCCCCCCAATCGATCCCGCTCCCATTCCTGCCCTGGCCTTCTTCCTCCCCAACCCGAATCAGCCCTCGCCATCGGCCGCGACATTACCAGAAGCAGCACAAGCCATCGCAGTCAAATTACCTGCGCAGAAGCAGGGCTGCAAGCGAACATAAAGGCTACTCTCTTAATCTTCAAGTTAGCACCTCCTCGTCGGAACCTCCATCTGATATCTTTGGGTCTGAAAAGCTACTACTACCATGCATACATCTGTTGTATCGGTATCCAAATACATAGAAGAAACGTTTCCATGACTGCCCGCTTGAGACATCGCAGCGAAATTACCTGTGGCTGAAGAGGCGTACTTTGGTTCTCGTTGATCTTTTGCGTCGTGTCACGTACTTCAAGGTCCAGCTTTTCGTGGGCGGACGAGCAAAGCCTATTGAGATTCGACTGCTCCAAGTGTATAGCCGGGGAGAAAACCGCTCGAGGACGACGGATGAGTCATGGAATCTGAATTTAACGGAGTGTGTTCTATGTGAACGATTGAACCTCGAGACGGCATTGATATTCTCGTTCTCCGGGTCCGAAAACATCATATGAATGTAATTGGGCTGGTCTTATGCTCGCTTGCGCCTGCAGAATTGAGCATTGGCACTTTCGTTATAAAACGCCCTGGAGAGCGCCGATGGCCCTGGTCAGATTATAAATTGATTTCCACCTATTATCTATACGCTGGGTCACCTTGCCAAGAACTCCATCCACAACTAGTATCAAGAGCCCCGGACATCAAGCTTGCATCAAGGCCTGCGGATTCGACACGAGGTATTTGCGAGTAATTAGAGTCCGTCCAGCCTTGATATACCGTCGCAGACCGTTCTACCGGTCCGCCCGCGTGTCTGAATCACGAAACTCTAAAATTTCCTTTTTCAGACAGTTGGCGGAGTGTGATGCGGCGTTCCCACGGTACGAGTTCTGTGTCGTTAAGAGATTCGTTTGCAGCATATGAATTGTGTGGGAAGGTGCCGGGTGTATTCGTCGAAGAAATGCAAGATCTTTCAGTACTATGGGAATAATGAGTGGTCTACAAGTGTAGTCATACGCCAAGGTAGATGTCCTCCGGTCGTCATTCTATGAGAAATACAAGAAACTATACAGACATATACTGTGCCATCCTACGCACCGCCGTTAAAGCAGCAGGAATTGTTATGATTATTGACGCCTACGATGGGTTCTTGGAGAGGCGTTCTTCTAGCTTGTTGAACTCGTTCATCGCAATCTCTTCCTCTTGATCTAAAACCTTTTCGCGTGTTAATCGGGAAGAAACAACTGGGAGATGGCTAACCTGTTCGACGCCCTTGACCTGCGGGATGTAATGCATAAGCATCCGCTCGATACCGCTCTTCAGCGTAACAGTACTCGAGTCGCAGCCTCTGCAGCTCCCCTTTAGCTTCACCTTGACGAGGGCGTCTCCAGCTTCGTCGAATCCTCTGTACTCAATGTCTCCGCCATCCTCCATAATTGCAGGTCGCACACGGGTCTCGAGCAGCTCCTTGATCATGGCGACGGTCTCAGAGTCCGAGTCGAGGATTTTTGTGTCCTGCGGGCCAGCATTGTCTTTGTCCTCCTGGCTGCGGAATAGAGGTTGCTCGGAGGAGAAGAATTCCATGAGAATGGAGTAAATTTCGGGCTTGATAATCGACCAAGGGTTTTCCGAGTCTTTGGAGACGGTGACGAAATCGGGACCGTAGAAGATTGCCTTTACGCCCTCGACGCCCATGAGACGAATTGCGAGTGGTGAGCTAAGTGCCGAGCGGATGTCGAGGAACTCTGCGGTGCCGTCGCCCATGACGTCGACGCCGGGGATGAATTTGACCGAGTCGTCGTTGGGTGTTGACTCGGTTTGGATGAACATGGAGCGGCCTTTCATACGCTTAGAGAGGAAACGAGTTTTGGCTGCTGCTTACTGAGCAAAGGAGCGAGTTTGCTTGTCGATGCATGTTGTCGAGTGGGTAGTATAGACGAGGCGGTTGCGAGCGTGGGGCCTTTGATGGCCGCCGCCCGTCGCGAAGACGAGGAAATACAGCGACATTGGACGAGGGCTCGCTGGGAGACCCTCGCAGCGCGGAGAAGTGACATGGTCCGAGACAAGTTTTGTTGCTATTTCCGGAAATCAATGACGGGATGATGTTGCCTTCCGACTTTGCCCCCCGTCGTGGCCGTACTCGTTGCTCTTTGGTTCGTCTGGAAACTATGGCCGCGAAACCGACATTCCCTGCGCTCAGTTGCAATTGTTGTCCTCGGCGACATTGGACGCAGCCCTCGGATGATGTACCACGCAGAAAGCTTTGCGGAACACAACTTTTATACCGAAATTATATGCTACGGAGGTGAAGACAGTGAGTTTTTACGCGTAAAACAATCTAATGAAACGTAGGATCTAAGCCAATACCGTCCCTAATGCATGCCAACCTCGTTATTCGATATCTTCCCGAACCTCCGCATTGGCTACAAGCCCTTCCATTCTTGCTTTCTGCGCCATTCAAAGTGGCTCTTCAAGTGCTCTCTATACTCTTACAGCTCTTCGTAACGCCCAATCCACCGGAATTCATCCTCGTTCAAGTTGCGTTTGTTTTTTGTGGCTTGCGTGGAAGACACGTTGACGATTGACTTGCAGAACCCGCCAAGCATACCGACACTTGCCATTGTGTGGGCCGTAGCGCGTCTGCGAGGCAGTAAGGTCATTATCGATTGGCATAATCTTGGCTATACCATCCTTGCGATGCGCTTTCCGAGGCAAGGCGAACGACACCCGCTTGTTAGGCTTGCTAAATGGTGCGGTTCCCGTTGAACGCAATTGGGTTCTGATACTCAAGAAACTAGGTTCGAAGCTACCTTTGGTCGAACGGCCTACGCACACTTGTTTGTGACGACAGCCATGCGAGACCACTTGGTGGAAAAGTGGGATCTTCAGTGAGTTCTTGCACTCTGAAAAGGCTCTTTAGAACTTCCCAGAGGTTTAAAAGTCGTACTACACGATCGGCCACCTCGTCGATTCCACCGAACAACCCCACAGGGAGTTCACGAAGTTAGTGCGATGTCATCTCTCAATGGTACATTCACAAAGCTTTCTAGCTCTTTGCAATCAAGCTGGAAAAATCGCTCGCCCTTCAACCCTCACTCAAGGGCTTCCTACCCAGCTCCGATCCACCCTACTCTAGCGCATTTACCACAAGCAACACCTCACACAATTCTCCATCGCCTTCGTCACCAACAAGCATAATCGACCCGATCTACTCTCAAGTCAGCACGCCGTTCTTACGCGATGATCGTCCAGCGTTGTTGGTTTCGAGCACATCCTGGACCGCCGACGAGGATTTCAGTATACTCTTAGACGCGCTTGGCAAATACGAATCCAGCGCCAACTCTAAGAGCCTACCCAAGCTCCTTGTCGTCCTTACAGGCAAGGGCCCGCTCCGAGAAAAGTACATGTCCGAAGTAGCCGAGCTCGAGAAAAAGTGGAAGCGCATACGCTGCGTGAGTATGTGGCTTGAGGCGGAGGACTACCCGGTTCTCTTGGGTGCCGCAGATTTGGGTATCTGTCTGCACGCGAGCTCGTCTAATTTGGATCTGCCAATGAAAGTGGTTGATATGTTCGGGTGCGAGTTGCCTGTTTGTGCGTTAGGGTTTGACTGGTGAGTTGGGCTCTGACTCGGGTTTGAACGGACGGAACTCATCCGACTGACTCCTACCTACCTAGTTTGCACGAGCTCGTGAAAGACGGGATTAATGGCTTGGTATTCAAGGATGCGGATCAACTCGCTGAGCAGATGGAGGTCCGTTTCTTGCTTCGCCGCTCTTGTCGCGACACCCATCCATTCATTTTAGACGCTGCTCTCCGGTTTCCCTCGCTGCCCTCGCCTGGACGAACTGCGTTCAAACTTGACCCCGGTGTCCAAAGGATCTCCGCATTCGACGCCGCATGCGCCGGAGGATATTTGGGAACCATGGGATGAACACTGGGCTCGTGTGGTTCGGCCGATCATTCTTCAAGACGTTCGGCGGAATGAAGGTTACTAGAAGAAGAAAAATGCATGGATGTACGATCGCGTAAAATTATTTGGTTCTATCCTTCACACCGTAGAGTGAGAAGTCGTCGATAAAGTTTCTATACGTCCACGACCCTTGCATTCCTTCTGCAGAAGGTCGTTGATAACGCGGAACTGGCCTGGGTCAATTAGCATGACCACTTCCCACTCGGTTTGACCCATCTCGTCGTCCTCGACTTTCTCGGCCCCCTCGACGATCTTTTCCTTTAACCGCTTGCCATCTGCAGTGGGCATTGTCACGCGTACCCGCATTCTTGAACGCTGTATCGGTAACGTAGAGTCGGTTTGGAGTTGCTTTATGCATGAAGAGACCTGAGGGGACACAGTTACCGTCAGAGAAGATAGAGCGGGCAGGAAACACGAACTTGGCTCTTCGCAGTCTTATCCGGCTTGACGCTGAATCCAGCCTCCGTCATGGCTTTCTCGATCATGCCGACTGGGTACGAGGAGTGGGTGGTTGGGTCTTCGCATTTCTCGGCGACGAGAGTGGCAATCTCCCTTCGCAGAGCACTCAGATCGTGATCCCGTTCCTTCTCGTTTACTTGTACCTCGCCTTTCTTCAGGATCTACACGATACCATTAATGCTTGTCTGATAATTCTCCCAAAGTTCCTACCTCTTTAACGATTTCGTTTACGTCCGACTTGCCGAATGCCTTCTGCAGATCGTTGGTTTTAGCTACCTCCCCTTTAGAGACGTTGATAAAGACGTTGGCGATTTGTAGCACGTCGTCGAGGTTTGTTTCACTGCAAGTGGTGTTGGCTCAAGCGTAACAAGTTGCACGGGCACGAACACGCCTGTTCGCCATTCCTGGACCTTGTTCTTGTAGCATGCAATCTGAGATTCCTGAGCATCGGGGATGAGCGAGGAGTCGAAATCTGGTACCTCGAATCGCTTGCCGCCTTTCTTTAGTCTAACGATGGCGACGTTGGTCAGCCTGTAGAAGCTTGAGCACGCTGGCGGGGCAGATCGCAGGGATGGTACTTGATTTGGTTTGAGGGCTGGATTATCTTGGACATGCTGGTGAGGGAATGGAAAGAAAAAACGCGGCAGCGAAGCGTGAGTTAACCAGATGAAGCCGCGATCAGTGACGGTTTGCTGTGCAACACACCACTCGACCACCTCGACCACAATCTCATCGCGGCGCGCGGCTCGAATCCCTTTCCTCAAGATCGCTCTGTTATATACATCTCGTCGAAGCGCCCAACATGAAAGGCTTTACCAAGTCCATTAAACGGTGTCTCATGCTGCGTTTGCGTGGGCGAGGATAGCCGCTGACGGACTGCGCAACAGGACGCCGTTCAATGTGACCAGTAAGCTCGGCATGTCGAAGAGTACGTCGCGTCGGGGCCCTCATTCGAGTCGCATCTAACAAACAGCTGCAGAATCGACCGACCCGGAATTCGATGACTACCAACGGCACTTTGGCACCATGGAGAAGGCGGTTGAGAAGTTCATGAAGGACACAAAGTCGTTCACTGATTCTGTGAACGGTGCGACTTGAGCTAAAGTTGGACTCGGACTAAACCTTCCATAGGATTGTTCACAGCGGGCGCGGGATTTTCAACACACTTCTCGACCCTCTTCCACCCCATTGCAGGCGAATACGATCTTGTGGGAAAGAACCCCGACTCAGCGCAGACGATCAAGAGCGTCACCAAGTACGAGACTGCCATGGAGGAACTTCGCTCGTCGATTGGGCCCGAGCTGGAGCTCATCGAGAGTCGCGTCGTGGGTCCGATGAAGGATTTACAAGGAGTATTGAAGACAATTCGGAAAACTATCACCAAACGGGACCACAAGGTACTCGCAAAAGTTGGGTGGCGTCTGCTAATGTTGAACCAGCTCGTGGACTATGATCGGTTCAATAACTCCTTGACCAAGTTGCGTGACAAGAAAGAGAAGTCATTGAGCGACGAGAAGAACCTGTTCAAGGTCTTGATACATTATTTTTGTGAGCGCGAGAAGCTGATTAAACGGAATTCAGCTGGAACAAGACTTTGAACTTGCTACCAACGAATATGACTATCTCAACAATGCCCTGAAGACTGATCTTCCTCGATTCATGACGTTGTCGACCCAATTCATCGACCCCTTGTTCTCGTCATTCTATTATATGCAGTGCGTCCGATGTTTCTCTCCGATTCTTGACTGACGCTCGGGAACCAGACTAAACATATTCTACCTAATTCACGAGAAAATGAACACCTTTGCCGAGGAAAACAAATGGGATATCTCCAACGTTCAAGGGTCGCAAATTGCCGCCGATTATGAGGAAAAGCGAACAGATGCGTGGAGTGTAATTGAGGACTTGAATATCACCAAGCGCATTATTT
The DNA here is from genome assembly GCA_029282125.1 of Mycena amicta. Lineage (NCBI taxonomy): Eukaryota > Fungi > Basidiomycota > Agaricomycetes > Agaricales > Mycenaceae > Mycena > Mycena amicta. The sequence goes on along the minus strand of JARIHP010000150.1, from coordinate 59,312 downwards.
CCATCTGTAAAGTTCTCTCGCCTGTGCGTGTTCACCCGGAGCTGATCAATGTGCGATTGCAGCAAAAATGGTTCAAGCCAACCGTGCAAATGGAGGTGGAAGCACGCTCAGCCGGTCGGCGACATCTGCTTCCTCGAATAGCGCGGCTTCTTCACTCTCACCGCCCTCTGCACGACGAGTACCGTCTGGCTCGTTTAAAAAAGTGCCTCCGCCGATTCCGGGGTCTTCATCAGCAGGCCCACCACCGCCTTATTCGGCGCAGAGTGCCGTCGTAAGCGCTGCAGCCACAAAGCGCGCGCCTCCCCCTCCCCCGCCGCTCAAGCCCAAGCCCAAGATCGCACCCAAGATTCAATATGTGGTTGCGGTGTACGACTATTCCGCCCAGGCGGACGGAGATCTCTCATTCAATGCGGGCGACAGGATAGAGGTCGTGGAGCGGGGAGCGAGTGCCGAAGATTGGTGGACGGGCAGGTTGAATGGCGCCCAAGGTGTTTTCCCAGGTATTTTTCTTGTGCAAGTGCGAATCGGATTTCGTTTTCTTACGTGGTTGTTCGGCCAGGAAATTACGTGCAAGACACGTAGGATTTTTTTTTGGGACACCCACGCAGGGACACGAGCAAACTATTTGTTTTCTCCAGGCTGTATTTCCTATCGTGAACACGTCGGTGAAGAGTTTCCTTCTGTTGGCCTGTTTTGGGCTAATTGAGGTGCTACCGCTGGCACTTGTGGGAGTGGGGCTTGGACTGAACCCTATCCGCGTCGTCTCACGGGTTGTGCCGCGCAGTTTCGTATACTACTCCGAGTGGGTCCCACCCGACCGTGACCTCGGAGCTTTGTGGGTTTGTTTGCTCCGTGCGGACGCGGGCGGTTGCGCAGCCTTCCTGCCTGTGGGCTGTTATACAGCTTACAGCACTTATCTTTAGACGCGCGTCTACAGTATTTTCAGCGTCTAATTGACGAACATCGTGACGGCGGGGGGAAAGCGCAGCACCGCCCTTTACAGCAAACGATCTGTCGGCTGCGCATGGCATCACTGGTGTGGTCGTTAACGAGGCACTTGCGCTGCGGACTGGCCGCTTTATCTCTTCAAGGGGTGGCCATGTGCACGTAAAAAGGTAGGGAAAATGAATTGGGCGTGGGTGGCCGAGGGGACACGTCCTTGGCCACGTCGTGGGGCGGCAAGAGATTCGCCGTAACTGGATCGCCAATGCAAAAGACCACATCGGTGATTTCTCCTTGTGGAAGTGACCGGATATGGATTTTGGCAGTGCCGACACAGGATGACTCGGTAAGTGCAATATCGCATCGCCTCGGCGCTTAATCGAACGCGTCCGTCGCGTATCCGAAACTGCTTATAACGTGCTCTGTTCCAGGTTAATCCCCCAGCAATCAGCTACACTACCCACAATGCCAGGAAAGCACGTACACTTCTCCGACGCGGACCCCGACACACCCTCGCCGTCGTACTCTGTTACATCGCTCCCGTCGTCGTATGGACCGATGACGCCTCCAGAAACCGCGTATCCCTACCTACCCATGGTCGGGGTACCGTCCCTGCATCGTGTCCTGCAATTCGCAGGACCGACACCCCACCTCATCTTCAACGCGACACTCCCCGCGGCGAACGTGGTCCCGTCCAAACTCAATATGGGGATGCAGCCCTCGGTGCTGCTCGAGCCGGCCACAACACCCCCACTCCCAGCCATCACCCTCGTCAGCCCTCGTCTGGGCTCTTGGAAAATTATAATCAAGCCCGCCGACGGGTTCAGTTTCGTACGCGTGTGTGATGTCCTCCAGTGCATCTACGCGTCGCTTCGGCAAGCAGCAAGTGGGGCCGATTTCGAGCGGCTGCCGAATGTGCATGCGAAGCAGGAGGTGACAAAGGCCTTTGCGAAGCGGTATGGGTCGATGCCGGACGCGGCAAAGCAGCAAGCGGAGAAGAGCAAAGGGCTGAAACGGGTCGACTTTTTGGGAAGCACCGTGTTCTTTGCCGGGGTGACACCGTCAACTCAAGTGCCGAACGCGTTCGATCTCTTGCTCATATGAGCTCGCTCGCGATCCGCTCTACGACCCCCGACGACCACGATACCCCAACACCCTGTATTCATACCCGCATGTATCGCTACCACTGTATTAGCATGTAACTTAGTAAATGAACCACACCTCTTCGCAATCGCGACTTGTCACACTCCAATGTCGACCACCATACCTCCAGGCCTTTTGGAAGCCCTGGCCACATCATCATCCTCGCGACCAGCACAACCTCTCCGTCTTCTCGCGTCCTTTGATGGCGGGCTCACTGACATCTGCATGCCTGAGCCTGCGGCCGGTGTTGTGGTGAACAAGTTCGATCTACTCTGTCCACGCCCTGGCTGCGGGAGTGTCATACTACGTACGGGAGTGGGCAAGCTTATTTCAGATCGGCCGAGTGTTCAGGTATCGTCGCGTTTACTCCCGAGTCGGTGCATTTTAACCAGGTCAGCGCAGATGACGCCGGGACAAACTCAGGAATCGTCGTTGTTGCCCCCGCTTCCGGAACCACCTGCGTTGGTGGATTGGTGGTTGGTTGGTCCGTCGCCGATGGAGTTTGAGAATGTTGGATTCACGCATGCGACGAGCCATGGTGCGTGCCTTTTTACTTTATACTACATAGTAACTTGACTGACCGCTTCAAGGCGCGACTCCACTCAAACTGCTCACTTGTGCCGAGTGCGATCTGGGTCCGTTGGGATGGAGTGAGGTAGGCGGCACAGAATTTTGGTTGGCTTGTTCGCGGGTGGGTTACCGCGTGTAATGAATAGTGAAAGTGTCATACTCAGTCATTTCTTGTTGTCTACGCGCGCGGTTCCGCAGTACGACTTGAAAAGTCATCAGAAGGTCGGCTACGGCGCTCGCTGCGCTCCCGAGAGCCAACAAAATGATAGAGATACGAGTGGAGTCTGCGGGCGGCGGCCGGTAATAATAACCAGGAACTTGAAGAAGCCGACAAAGATAAATAGGCGCTCGGCGGACTGCATTGGACGAGATCCCATCTCCAGTTTGGCTGAGCAACCTTCTGTAGGTCAATGAGTTGGATACCGAGGAGCAAACAGGTGGTGGCGGAAGCAAAGACTCGGATTACACATCAAACACGACTTTGCTTTATGCGTCCACATGCGTCTGCTATGGGTCCTCACGACGTGAGCTTGCTCCTTGCACATTCTGTATCATTCTCATGCTTGCAGCTTGTTCATGCCATGCTTTGCGGCCCAAACCATCCATAACCAACTTCCAACGGACCAGTTGTGCACTCCCGCTGGCGAATGTGAAGCATGTCCGTCTGACTCGGTGCGTGGCCGCTTTCCTACCCGAGCCCACAAACTCATTTCTACTGGCCAGATAAACGAACCCTTCTGCCAGCCTTTTGGTTCACGTCGGCTCATGCACTGCGCGAACGGAACGGCTCCGACTGCCATATACCACGATCGACCACCACTGCTCGACGACCGCTCACTGGCATCCCCAACACATTCACACGACGGGGAGACCCTCGCCTGGGCCGCCTGCGGACGCATCGTCGCCCAAGAACGAGCAGATTTCCTCGAATTCGTCGCCTGCAACGTGCTTTTTGCGGCCGTGGCGCTGTTTGGCGTGTTTACGCGCGCCAGGAGGATGCGGCTTCGCCAGGCCAGGCAGTTGGCCGCTCGAATTGGTCTGGGCGGGAGGTAACGGTCGTGGAACTTGTATCACTTATGCATATGCTAGGACTTTGTGTTAAACACTGTTAATGCGACTGGGATTGGACGGCTGCCTTCATCTTCCTCTCTTCTCGTGTCCCTTCCACGGCCTGTCTCCCTTATGCCCATCGTCGATGCCGCTGTCGCCGTTCATTGATAATTTAAGTACATCTACACATCTTCACATCGTCGGCCTTTTACACTAAGGTCCGTGTATTTCTTGTCCCGCGTCAGCTTAAATATAAATCGGCAGAGTCGGGTTGAGCCCCTTCCAATCCGGACCCTCAACAAAGTCATTATCGTCGATGAGGAAGTCCTTGATGCAAGTCAGCTGTAGCGCCAGAGAGAAGGAAAAGTCCAAGGAACGCACCAAAGGAGCCTCAACAAGCGAACCCTTGACTAGCGAGAGCTGCTTCTTGACGCGCTCCAGCGGGATATCAGGGGCCACATGCCCAGTCTTGATTTTCGGGACGTAGTTCTGTCCGCGCACATTAGCATCCAGACTCGATTGGAAGAAACACTACGCACTTCATACGCCTTCCAATCCCGCACTAGATTTGTCGGTACAGGCCGGAAAATCTCGGTGAAAATCTCGCGATTCTTCTTCGCCGTTGTATTCCAGAGGTCGAGCGTCTTGGCCGAGAGCGGGTCCGCCACAAGCGCATCGCTTTCATCATGCATCTCATCTGGGTTCGGGTGGGGGGCAGGGCGCATAAAGTCGGTCGGACGCTGCTCGTGCATGGTCGCAGTCTGCGGCGGGATGAGTCCGAGGTGCTCTGGATTCAAAGGGTACATGTCAGCGTTGAGTCACCAGGAGAAAGCAGACATACCGCGGAAGAGCTTGCGCCGGAGCGACGCAGCGAAACGCGAGACCGCATACGGTTTGCCGTTCATCGTCGCCTGCACCATATCCGTGTCCTCGACCACCAGCGCAATCTCCGAGTCGCCGTCGCCCTTCTGACTACGGTCATTAAGGTTAGCAGAACCCATCTAGAGCGCATTAGCGACACGGCCAGACGAAATAACGCGACGCTCACAATGACGCGGCGGTCGTCCACCACCATGAGCTTTGTGTGGATATAAAGCAGCTCCGAGACGTACCTGTCTCGCGAGGTCAGTAAAGCCGCCACACGGAGCGCAATCAGAGACTCACGCATCCAGCTCCTCCTGCGGCGTACCCAGCCACTTCTCGTCCAGCAGGCTCGTGCGGTCGTGCAGCATATGCTGGGCGACATTATCCGCCACGGCGTCGTCGCCACGCACCCTCCTCGCCGCTTCCTCAAAGCGCTTAATAACCCGCCCGGCCTCCGCCTCGCTCTCCGGAATTGGCACCGTCTCCGTCTTGGACGGTGTCTTGTCGGACACCACAATCCCCTCTTTCGTCTCGACGGGGAGCGTGTAGGTCACCGTCTTCTGGTCCCCGCCCTCCTTCCCAATCCACTTGCGAGCCAGCGCCACGAGTGCCTCGTGGTACTTGACCCCACCCTCCGTCTCGATCTGCTCGATATAGGTTGATAGAGGCGCGTTGATGCGGTCGTACGAGCGCAGGTGGTAGAAGCGGATGTAGTCCAGCCTGTATAGCGTAAGTGAGGTCAGGGCATGATAACAGGAGACTACGTACGGCTCAAACCCCGCCTTGCGGACCTCTTCGTAGATACTGTGTCCGCCACGGTTAATGGTGCGGTACTGCGCAGCCATGATTGTCTTGATCGAGCTTTGCTCCTTGATGTTGCCGCTGAAGGCCGGAACCTCGGGGATCACCACGATGACCTGGAACTTCTGGTAAACTTTGGCTGCGCGAACAATACGCTCGACGAGGGCAGCGGCAATCTGGTTCTTGACAACGTCCTTCTCATACGTGGCAGAGATACTGGGGATTGGTTAGCGAGCGGAGGGATGATGGAAGCTATACAAATAGCGAGGTAGACCATGGGCCGAGGGATTATAACGAATGATTATACCGATGGAGAAGTAGAAGCGGGGCAAAGTGGGTCGTCAAGATGAAGAGGTGCCAATGGAAGTAACAACAGGACGAGTAGTAGGAAGGGAGACGAGAAGGCGGAAAGTGCGACACGTACAAGAACTGGTTCTCTGCAAGGTAGCATTAGCACCATCCTTCCGTCCAAACTCAAGAAAAGACGAACCAATATAGATGAAATGTTCCGCCTCCTGAATGAGTCGGACGTCTAACAATAACACGAATCAGCACCCGCTTCCTAGTACGAACGGGCACTCACAAGCATTTTGGATACTATGCTCCGTCAAGACCCCGTGGCTCCAGTCACTGACGCTGCGCACGACCTGCACCGTCATCCCCGGGGTACGCTTCTTCGCATAATGCCCTGTGTACAAGCATTAGCCCTCCCCGCCTCAACAGCGAGGAACGATCGACCCACCATAACGCTGCTCCTCGTCGTCGTCAGGAAGACCCAGCCACCGCTGCTTGTAGTGCTGCCCAAGCTTATGCCACGCCTCCCGGTGCGGATGGCGTACGACCGCTTCGTTAGGTGCAAACTCGACGTTGTGCGGTAGCGCCAGCCAAGGGACGTTTCTGGGCCGAGAAACGCATGAGCGACTGGACGAGATGTATCAACGGAAACGCACTCCTTCTCGCGGTACTTGCGCTTCTTGATCTCATTCCAGCGCTCGGTAAAGTGCTGCACGATGTCGAGGACGCTGGGCCCGGAGAGAGACATGTGGACCTATAGTCGAGGGTCAGAGCTGGAAGGAAGAGAAGGAGGGGCATACATCGTGCCAGGGCATGCGGGCACTCTCCAAGCTGGAGAGGGCGTTGCTCGCAAAGTTGTAGACGTTCTGGAAGTCCATGATGCGAGCGTTGTTGTAATCCTGCCGTGGATTTTCAGCAGCAGGTCGAGAAGAAGCGGATGAGGACACACCTGTCCAGGGAAGAGCGTCTCAGAAAGGTTAGTTGGGTGGACGTCGGCGAGGGGGTGCGTGTGCGTGTCCCAGCGCCCGAAGCACAGGTCAAGCCCGCCGATGCAGGCATAGTGGTTGTCGACAACAACGACCTTCTCGTGGTGCGACCAGAACTCGACGGTATCTGGGAACGTCGTGAGGACTTGGTGGGTCATTGAATTGCAACGCAGCATGCACCTTTGGAACCGATATGGTCAGGGTGCCGCAGACAAACGACGTTCGGGTGGAGCTGCTCAAGCGCGCTCTTGGTGTGCTTGGAGCTCATGGACATGGTCTGGGTGACTTCCTTGTAGACGATAACATGGACCTTGACACCTTGTTCGGCCTTGCGCTTGAGCAGACGGTCGAGACGCCATTCTGGGTAAAGTGCGGGCGGGCGGCGAAGGTACAGCTCAGGGGTGAGCCACCAGTCCTTCGGGAGTCGTCAGAGTCGTCTCGGCCGAGCCGATGATCCCATACTAGGATGAAGATACACTCCTTCGCGCTGTCGAGCATCTCGGAGACAGCCCACATGTAGTCGTGCCCATCGATGTGCCATTTGACGGTGTTCTCGGCGCGCGTGTCCGCGAACGAGTGGAAGCGGTGCTATTGGGAACAACTCAGATGAGGGGAAGAACAAAAGAACAAAGACTGACCGAGGCATTAATCTCTGCGCGTATTTCGTCTTGCCGCTTCTCCTCTGGATCGTCATGACGGCCTGCAAGCAGTCAGCTCAGCGCGGGGCGAGATTTAGTCGGGGAGCGTACGATTGGGATTCAGGATGCCTGTTGTCTCGCCATGTCAGCGAGTACGGGGTTTGACGGAGACCGCGCTACGCACCGATTACCTCGTCGCGAGCGTGATGAATTCCTTCTGGCAGTTTCTCAGCTATGTTGGCAATGCTCTTGAAGAAGCTCATAGTGGTTGTTATCGTCTGGACGATGGAGGTAAGAAAGAAATCGGGTTGGAGCGCGTCGTTAAGTACTTGTACTCGGCGTCGTGATGGCGGGATGAATCAATATGCCGCTGTCACGCCCAAGTCACGCCACTTCTTAACAATGAACTCCAACTTGAAGTTCCAAGGAAATCGATAAGGCCGCCTGTTTAGATCTTGCTTAGTCCACGGAGCCACAAAATCGCTCCTGCTTGTACATTTCGACCTTCGAGGTGCTTCAAAGTAATCTCCAACTTCAACATCCTCTCTCCGGCTTGGTTGCGCCAAGGAGCTCGGCGATGTCCATCGTGAAAGTCACGGATGCCGAGTCTGGCTGCGACGCGTCATACTACGACTGGCTTAGTCTATTTCTTTTCTTTTCTTTTCTTGCAAAATGGCAACCCACGCAAGCGAGACGGACCTCCGCTGAGCTCACTGTCAACTTTAAACACTGCCAGTGGCAAATTCAATGACCCACAGTCCGTATGTTTTCCAGAATAATCACCACGCTCGAAGATGTACCCCCGGAACGTTAGTCCTGCTTTTCTCGCCGGTTTCCGCTTCTCGCATGTCTTGACGAACCTGGATGCTCTCCGAGTCAATGCTTATTGTTCCCGATACTGCCGTCGCCTACATACCGCGCTTCGAACACATCCATACTCTCAGACTTTGGGATCGTATACAAGAGGCGGTCGTCGTTGGCTTGAATCCCTTCCAGCACCAACCCGAGGAAAAGTAGTGGAAGCGACAGTTTCATACCAATCTCGAGCTGGAGGTCCGACGATTCAAACATCGTACAATTCTTTGCCTGTACTTATGGCTCGTAGTCTCGTCTGAGCTACGCTTTCGAATTCTGAGAGCAGGATAGTCGAACGCACGGACTGCTTCCTGCTGTCATTATCGCCGCACCTCGCGATCGAGCGCAATCATTAGCACCTCCATTGTTCGGGACCGTTGTTCTCGGGCGTATTGGAGTCCACTGGCAAAATCAGTCCAGGATCCTGTAGGTTTGCATACCCAGCCTCTGGGTGACGAACAAGTTGAGTACAGCTTCGATTGAAACCCTCTAACGATATATCCGACTCCAATCTTCTTACAGGTACTGCAACAGATGGCCAGCTGCACCGAAGCTTCCCTGCAAAAAATCCAACAACACAACTTGTGATATCTAAAATCATCAATCATCAGCCGCAATCTTTGACGAAGTGTTTGAAGTTCGCGAGGTCTGCAAAGGCGGGATCGAGTTTTGTATCTGGGAAGAGAGGGACGAACTCAGAAGGGAATACCGTGACGATGGCGCTCTTTGAGGAATCATGAGTGACCAGCACGCCCACCCGGATATCCGACTGATAATCTGGTCCCGTTCGAGACCTGTATTCGTTGCCAGAAAAATAGCATTAGACTCATTGGAGATGAAGCTGACGCTCGAGCGACTGGTGCTTTCTTATCTTCGAGCCACGAGATGATAATCGTCAATTAATCCGTTGTTAATTGCTAATAAAAGAATCATCTATAGTTGGGTGAGGAGACCCGCTGTAAATGCGATTGTGGCCTTGATGTATTGCGCGATTCCAAAGGTTCCGGAGATGGGTCGGAAATATTTGCCTCGTCAAGCCGGCTCCAATGCTGTCGATGGACTTTAGGTGCCAGTGACATATATAACCTCGTCCAACAGCATCCATCGGTGACGTTCGAGGGCGGCAGTGGCTTGAGGACGGACGAGGAACCTTCCTTCGGTGGCAGATTCATTTTGCACGCCAATAGAACAGATCGTTTACGACACTGCGCCGACTCTGCATGACGAGAGACCAGCCGTCTAGCACAAGAACTCATCCACCGCGCTAGTCATCGCTGCCCAAAAAACGTTCGATCTCGCCCTCGGCGAAGCCCATAGTGTCCCAACACAGCTGCAAGACGAGCTTTTTGCCGAACGAGTGTCCTAGGAGGAGAAACCCTCCAGGTTTGAGTCTACTAGCTGTCCCAACGCTCAGAAGATGGATGTCTGGGCTATATTCCTGGCGAAGATAGGTCCTGTCGAGGTCACCGATGAGGGAAATGCCCATCAGAGCTGCGCTGTGTTCTGGGCGGCCAGGGAGGGCAAGGGCGGGCAACGGTGATGCCGGAGGAACGAAAGTCGACGGATGGGCCCGGCGGGCACGGGAGGCCGCGGAGAGAACTGCGCGTACGGGAAGCAATGGTGACCGGACGGCATTCTGCATCTGTCTCTTTGCCTGCCGAGCGCGATGCCAGATACCCGCTGTTCCTGATGGTGCGAATGACGGTAAAGAGATGGTGAAATACGCGAGAGCCAGAAAAGTATGCGAGGAGGATGGGTGATGGGGGATAAGGTGGGCACGGAGGTTGGCTGCGGTATACAGCATCCTGTTTAACAGTGTTTAAATCGACAGTGGAGCAAGGAGAAAACTCGTACATTGGAAGTTCCACAGATTGGGACGTGCATCGTGCCCAAGCGACAGCGCACAGCGCCGTCAAGGCGTGGTTCACAGTAACACCGTTGGCTTTACACTTTGCCAAAATATTTGCAGTCTTGTTCTCCGAGAATTCGCACTCATTGAAACCGGTACGCGTTACTGCGCGTTGAATTCGTGGTAGCGTATGCCCCCCCTAAATGTCCTCGTCAGATCGAAACTGCGCAGTAAATGAACCAGCTCACGATCTCCTTGTTGAGCGCCTGAAGGTAGTTGACCTTGCATGCTGCCCGGCCCAGTCTCGAGCTCGGAATGACTACGCGTGCTTCAACGCTAACAGGGAGAACCTCTATCTGATAAATGGTCAAAAAGATCGGATTGGAAAGAAAATAACTACGGACCCAATTCACAGGTTCGTGGAGTTCCTTTTCTAGTTGCTCGTTCGTCTTGTCTGATGAGACCAGCCGTATTAGCTCGTGTGTCGAGACATGCAGACTCGTTCCATCTCCACAGAAATGCGGAGCGCACATGAAAATTTGAAAACTTCCAGCCGGGCTTTCCGAGATGGTCAGAGAAGAGAGAAGGTCATCGGAAAGCGCGCGAGGTCCATCCATGTACGCGGATATAAGTTCTGGAAGAAAGTTTTAGTGGATCTAGCGAGTACCTGCGTCAGACTTGCCCTCCTGAGACTCGTGGGTGAACTTGAGCGCAGCCGCGGCATCTCGAAGAAAATCTTTCCAAGGTGCGAAGGAGAACTTCGGCTCGTCGTCAACAATAAGAACGCGCGACATCAGCAAAGGATTCTTCCGCCGGATCAGACTCCATGCGATCTGGACGCGTTCTTCCGAGAAACATTCCTTCGGAGCACGCAGGGACAGAGACAGGAACCTTTGGCTGTGTAAGACAAGGGTTGTTTTAATAGAATGCTGACACACACATGTCTCCGACTCCACTGTGGGACGCAGAAAACAAGGAATATTCGCTATCGCCGAGTGGGCGTTGGTAGGTCCCATCCGGAAGAAGGGTCCAAGCCATATGGTTGTTGCGGTACAAGAGGCAAGTCACGTTGATATCATCATCTGTCAGAATTCGGATCGTGTTCCCTATCAAATGTCTCCATGCCGGGCCTGATCTTTTATTAGGAGGCTTTGGTTAGGGCTGTCTCAGCGGCTGTCTCTGTTTCTGTTCCCTCTAACGCCTTCGCTTTAAATGCCCTGCGCCTTCCCTTGAAACACACTCTCTTGTCCTCCCCCTCCTCCATGGCTACCGCGACCACAACCACGACACCTCCCACCATCGCTTGGGCCATCAATCCCTTGCAGATGCCCACGCCGTCGATGTCCAAGACGGTCCACAAACTCTGGTACCCTGCCCTCTCCTCCTTGTCCCCCGAGGATCGCGTTCTCTTTTATCGCTACGGCGTCAGCCCAAGGCGCTCTGTGGAAACACCCATCATCCACCATGCCTTTGAGCAGCATGTTCGCAACCAACCCGACGCCGTGGCCGTCGAACATGCGACCGAGGGTCAATCCCTATCATTCAGCCAGCTCGATATTCAAGCCAATCGCCTGGCCCACCGTCTCCGGGCTCAAGGCATCCAGCCGGGGAAGCGCGTCTGCATCCTTGCGCGCCGTTCGGTGCATCTGGTCGTGGCCATTCTCGCCGTGTTGAAGAGCGGAGGACAGTATGTACCCCTGGACGCCCTCACCATCCCAGACTCAACTCTGAGCTACGTTCTGAACGACGCAAAACCGAGCATCGTCCTTGCCATGAGCGAGTTTGTGCATCGCGTGAGCCCCGGCCCAGTTCCCACCATTGATCTCGAAGCCGTTGTTCGTGCCGACGAAGTCGCAAACGCAGATGGGAGCAAACCTCTTGACACCACCACCCCTGCTTCCGGCGCATATATCATTTACACCTCTGGTGAGCTTTCTAGGAGTAAACAAGCAAAGCGTCGCTGATCGTTTTCTCAGGCACAACAGGAGTACCCAAGGGTGTCGATGTCCGGCACCGCGGCGTCACCAACGGTATGTCTTGGGTAGTGTCTTTGTGGAATACGGGCTAATGGGACGTGACAGTGATCAGTGGGGCCCCGGGAAACGTCGGCATGAAACCACTTCTGCGTGTTGGCCAGTTTCTGAACGTCGCGTTCGACATGGGCGCTTGGGAAATACTAGGCTCGCTGTACAACGGGTGCACGCTCTGCATCCGTGGCAACACGAAACGGGACTGGATTGCGCTGATGAAGACAGTGCACATCGTCATCGCGACTCCGAGTATCTTGACGTGCCACGACCCGGCAGACTATCCAAACATACAAAATGTCATCGTCGGAGGTACGTCTTACCTGTTCTGGCTGCCGCCATAGATACCGACGCTTCATTTCAGGAGAACCATGCCCACAAGGCGCGTAATCGCCGTGTTCTGTCTTTAGTGAGGCTGACAGCGGACATATAGCGCTCGCCGATAAGTGGGCCCGATTTACGAATTTCAGTAATTGCTGCGGGCCGACCGAGATCTCGATTTGCAACACTGTGCAAGCGCACACGCCAGGCTATCCTCTTTCCATCGGAAAACCAATCCCCAACACCAACGTCTATGTTCTATCTCGAGACCCAACAAGCACCAAGCCAGTGCCAATCGGAGAGACGGGATGTATGTGGGTTGGCGGCGTCGGCGTCTCGAACGGCTACTTGAACCTGCCGGACAAGACGGCAGAAAGATACCGTCCAGATCCCTTCGTCGGTGGCGGCGCAATGATGTTTAACACGGGCGACCTGGGGCGCTGGCGGAGCGATGGACAATTAGACCATCTCGGGCGGGCCGACGATCAGGTCAAGGTCAAAGGTTTCCGGGTTGAATTGGACGGGGTGTCTGCTGCTATGCGGGTAAGTTGCGCTCTTAATTGGTGATGAGACCTTACCATTTGGTTTTAGATGCACGAGCCTGTCCATAGTGCTGTCGCTCTCTTGGTGGGCACTGATCTATGGGGATTCGTCACCCCATCCAGCGTGGACCTCTCTCAGGTCCGCGACGCAACAGCGGCGGTGCAGCCCTACCATGCGGTCCCGACGCAATACCTTGCCCTCGACCAGTTCCCAATGACCAAGAACGGCAAGGTCGACAAGAGGGCGTTGGTTGTGTACGCGTTGGACGGGAAGAACGAGAACACTGCTGAAGCGAAACGTTTTTCTGCGCCGAGCCGCAGTGGGTCTGCCTCTCCCTGACTTGCTGCACTTGCAGTTGTATCTTCTTGGACTATTGGTGTATGTATTCTAGACGGATGGACACACGGACTTGCACTATATTTTTATAACTTACGGTAATTAGGATGAATGGCATATATACTTTGAGCGAGGGTCACGGGGACTCAAAACTTGTGTCAAACGGTACACCGCTAGCCCAGGGAGCGGCTGACAACTCAAGTATAGAAAGCGACATCACTTGGCGCGCAGCTCTCCTGTATCGACCACCACAATGACTACCGACCCTCCCGCCTTCGAGCCGACCACCGTGACCCTCAATTCGCTCTCCGACAGCCGCATCGTCGGGGTCAGCTTGTATTCATCGCGTGCAGAAGTGACCCGGCTTTTCACATTCCAAATTGCTGCGGGCCAGAATCAGATACAAGTGGTCGACTTGCCCAGTGTTCTTGAGGCGGAAACCCTTCGGTGCCTGTCTGTTTCCACAACCAAACGCTCTCACTAACAGCATGCCTTGTAGCGTCGAAGGACGGGGTGCGGCAACCATACACGATGTGGCAGTAAGCCGAGCCAAGGACAAATACAACCCTACGTCAAGTCCGAAGCTCGATGAGCTCGATAGTGAACGCGAAGAGAAATCCGATGCTCTAGCGCGCTGCGAACAAGCCATTGCAACCCTCAAGCAGTATTTGGGGAGCCTCACCGTGCAACACCTTGCCGTCTCCGATTTGGACGACGTGCTCACGCGATGCGAGGCTACCGGCGCGCGGCTCGATGCGCAGAAGAAGAATTTGAAGGCGGAACTAGACCGCATCGACGACGAGGTCTCAACAGAGACCGACCTTATTGCTACGCCGCAGGAGAACGAGAAGCTGCGCTTGACTGCGTCCGTGAGCGTATTTGCGGAGGAGGCTGGGGAGGTTGAAATTGCGTTGATATACGGTAGGCTTTCCTCTTGTTCTGACTAGTATCAAGTTAACCTTGTTTCACAGCTGTCCCCAGCGCAACTTGGACTGCTTTCTATGACATTCGCGTCATGAATACGAAAGAGAGTCCGGTTAAACTCATTTACAAGGCAGCCGTAACGCAGGACACCGGAGAGGTATGTGAATTCTGTCTCACTCTCCCTCTTATTCACTTGCTCGAAAAGCCTTGGGACAATGTACCCCTGCAGCTGGAGACATCGACTCCAACATTTGGCCTGGCCCTCCCGAAGTTAAACCCGTGGAATCTGGCTGTTCGGCAACAAGCGCGCTCGTCCCTGCTTTCTACATCATCTTTTTCGACTCCGCCTCCGCCTCCGCTTGCGGCGCCACCACTACCCGCACCTATAGCCCGTCGCAGCCTTGCAAAGCCAGCGATGGCTGTTGCCAGTACCTCAGTGTCCTCGAAGGGGAATGTGAACGCAACCTTCCGAGTTCCTGGGCTCGTGTCTATCCCGTGCGATGGCCAAGCACACAACTTTACGATCGTCGAGCTGGACTTGAAGGCAATGATGTCTTGGGTGTCCATCCCCAAAATTGATCCAAAGGCTCATCTCAGTGTGCGTGGTCTTTGGTTAGGAACCAAACGCCAGACTGACCTTGTTAGGCGCGCGTAACGAATGCGTCGGAGTACACATTGCTTTCTGGTGAGGCTAGCATCTACGTCGATGGAAGCTTCATCTCGCGATCGCGCGTTCCGCCCGTCAGCCCACAAGAGAGCTTCGACTGCCCGCTTGGGTATGTCTATTCATTGAGTCAAGTCGCCCTCGTTCATATGTTACAGCCTCGATCCCTCTGTCCGCATCACATATCACCCCGTCCTCAAGGACCGCACGGAGTCGGGCTTTTACAACAAGACCGCTACGCATACATTCTCCCAGCGTATCACCATCCACAACACCAAAACTGTACCACTCAGCCGCCTCAAGGTCATTGACCAGATTCCGACCTCGCAGGACTCGCAAATTGAGGTCAAGCTCCTCAGCCCCGCTTTGACATTCCCCGAATCCGCTGGTCGCAACACCAGCACCAATACTGGACCATTGAAACCCCAGCTGCTGGCCCTCGGGAACGGGATTGCTGCACAATGGGATGGCGCAGATGAGCCGAATTGCGACCCAGAGACGCTGGGTCTAGATAGGAAGTTGAACTGGGTGTGTGGGGTTCCCGCGCAGCAGAAAGTAAACCTTTCGCTCGAGTGGGAGATTACTGCGCCTGCGAGCGCGTCGATTGTGGGATTGTGACCTTATTTCGAAGACCTTTTATTCATCCGTTGGACCGCGATAGTCTTCTAGTCTCCAGCGAAATTCAATATTCAATCATTGTACAACTTTTGAACTGTGAAATTTAATGTACACTGCACTACTACCGTGGGCTATTTTGGGTATTATTTTGTGTGGTTGTTGTTCTTTGGATCGCGACATCCACCGCCGTAAGTAGGAGTTTTTTAGGTTGGAAGATCAAGAAGGCCGCGAAGGGCGATGTAGATATACAGCGAATAGGTAGTTGTTGTGGATAGGACAGACGTCTGTAGACATGGCTCAGGTTAACCTTGATCGATGAAGACCATACCCATACCTGGCTACAGAATTGGTTTTGGTCTTTCAGAAGTAGATGGCGTAAGCTTCTCAGTTGTGCGGAATGAACATGAGTTTCGTTTTAACCATGCCGACGACCTTGGAAATGAAACGCTGGATGGGGTCAGTCACAGAGGCGGGACAGACGAGAACATACTCGGAAGAACCCCAAAACAGCTCTGATAGCGTTGGGCTGAGCTGGAACCGGCTGGGTTGCCGGTGGGGGCAGCTGTTGAACAAAGGGAGGTCCCATATTAGGAGCAACAATCAATAGGTAGAAGCGTCGGACAAACCTGGACGGCGACTTGCGTGTTCGTGCGTGGAGCAATGTATTGGACGGGGGTCCAGGGAAAGATCAAGACCTCGTTGTCAGGCTTTTGGGTGAGGACAAGTGTGAAGGAGGGGAAGGTTGGGGGAGGAGGGAGCTCGTAACGGGATACAGACAAGGTCGAAGGAAGGAGAGGCGCGAAAGGATGAATGGGGCGTTGCTCGGAGGCCATCGAGAACGGAGGGAGAGTGAAGGGAGAAAGGAAAGCGAAATAGAGCTCAAACTGTGCAAGCTCTCTTTTAAATGTGGGTGACTCTGCCGTGAGCGATCTGTTTTTGGCACTTTTCTTGCTCGTTCTCGACCGCCAACGCCACAACCATCCATTCACTCCCCGGAGAATGGATAAACAGCATGGAAGGAAAGCTCGTTGAATAACGGCGTGACCACGAGAAACGACTTCAAGAGGAAGCCAATCAAGTCCCAAGACTTGCTACGAAGTCTGCAGACCGCAAACGGCTCACAAATGACGAGCTTCGCAAACGAAAGCGCACGATAGCCTGAGATGGGACTCGCGGAGAAGCATGTTGGACGACGGCCGGGGTCACGAGAAACGACTTCAAGAGGAAGCCGATCAAGGGTCCAAAAGCTCCAAAGGACGAACAACCAGCTTTGCAAACGGAGCCAGAGGATACTCGATCTGGGAAGAATATTGGGTGCAGACATGAAAAGCGTGGCCAGAACATTCGGTTGTTCTTGCCTGCAAATACCGCTTCTGACGCTTTGCGCAGTGCCCTGAAAGATCTCGACCAATGACACGCTTCAATGGTTGACTCTGGATATCTGCAGTCCGGTCCACCTCTGCATCCGACCCTGCACGGCTTGGCTCTTGCGGCTCAGAGGCAACTATCCTATCCTTGTATCAAAAACTGTGACGCGTAACATCTGGAGTCAGACCTGTTCACCACCAGAACTCATGCCGCTGGCGAGCAGACGAATACAGATCGTGTCGCCCTTTTGAGAGACCCATTCTCGACAACCCACCACCCCAGCCAGTCAGCCACCAGCCCAGAGCACCAGCCCAGAGCACCAGTCAAGAGCACCAGCCAAGAGCCTACACCAACTGGCCAGAAGTCTGAGCACACCAGAGACGACATTCAGAATCCGAAAACAACGGAACAAACGCAAGAGCTTGACTACAAGAGACGGCAGAGCGATAATAGCGACCAGCTTCCGCGCGTTGTGATCGCCCAAGCTAAAAGGTGGGTGGACAGTCAGTGGTGTGAACGACGAAAAAAACGACAAACGAACACGCACTTGAGGCCAGAGAGAAGCCCACTACACACGCTCAAACGAATTCCTGCGTCCCAGCGACTCGGTCTTGCCAGTATTGCTGCTGTTCGAGCTGACTATGGTCCGACGCGACTTCATGCCACCATGGTCTGCGTGCCTTGAGGCATCGAAAGGATTTAGTTCTCTGCACGACATCTTGCTGGTGGCTGGTGGTCGCGGCCCTGGAGATCGAGATTCGGTGCTGGGGTGGTACCGGGATATTATTGACTGAGGAGTATTGGCATCCTGGGCAGCCTCATCGAATGCGCCGACGTCGTAGGGCTTCTAGAGCCACGGGGCGGAAGCTGCGGGGACTGGGTCGAAGAGATGGTGGATGCGGGTGAAGAAAGACGATCAGGCAAATTCCAACTCAGCCGAAGTCAACTCAACCTCGGCCAAACGGAGTCCTATATTGTCCCTGAACAACTTTCAGATTCCCCCAAGACAACCTCAAGTCAGAGTCGAGGTCCAGCAAAGAAGAACGGGCCATCGACAACGCCCTCAAGTAGGATTCATGGTCTGTGCTCTATTCCGCCGTAAATCATTCTTCAATTGAGCTCCGCCAGTGCAGACCCGGAAACTTGAACTCAACAGCTTGTGAACGAGCGCCACAAAACTCCGGTGCCAGCTTGAGCTCGTCGTTTGTCCAGAGCGTGGGCTTTCATTCCGGAGAAAAAGAACCCTGGAGGCAAACGCAGACCTGCAAGCACCAACCAACTCTCTTGTGGATAGACCTTTCCCCCCCGACTTGGATTCATACTACTCTTCCCAAGAATCGTCCCACAAAAGGCCTGAAAGTGCGCCAGCACCAAAGACCGAGAAATTGCTAGACGCAGCGTCCAGGAAATACAGGCTGGTAAGTGACTTGGATTCATGAGCTTCTCGGTAAGTGGTACAGAAGAACAAACTACATATTGTACATGCCAGTGAACTGTTTACGCGTCGAGTCCTTCTCCATGAAGTTCATTTTTCGCCAGCCAATATCTCAAATGCGCGAACACCTTCTTTCCCAAATAACGTGGCGCTCCCGACGATGCTTGCGCCAGCCTTTCTCATGCGGGCTGCTGCTGCGGCACTCGTTACGCCCCCAATGCCGACGATAACTAAATCTTGGAGACCAGAGCTGGGACCTTCCGATGCCAGCGCCTGGGCAAAACTGCGGACATTACCGAGCGCCAAGGGATGTAGAGAGTCTCCAGCCAGTCCTCCAAGCGCTGTTGGCACAGCGAACTCAGGGGAGATGGCGTCCTCGACTTGTTCTGCAAAGAGTAGCGAGTTACCGAGCGTGTTGATGCACGCTAGGTACGCGATGGGACTTCGTGCTAACCCAGAGCCTGGTTCCAGTGTGCAGAGGGCACGGAGGACGTCGAGGAGGTCTGAAAACTGGGCTGCATGCACGTACGGCGGGAGTTTGAGCCCGAGAGTGAGTGTCGGGTCTGCGGCCCACGCGTCGGCAAGAACACGCAGTATGGGCAAAAGGGCTCGGGGAGTGTAGCCTGTGGGCGGGGAATTATGGATGTTCGGGCATGAAGTGTTGAATTCGACGCCAATGCAAGGGTATTTTGTACGGAGGGATTGGATGGCAGAAATAGTGAGCTGCATAGAGTCGGGGTCGGAGGCGGTCGTGCTTATAATGAAAGGTTTGGGCGATGAGGTTGCGTCGAGGATAGATTCGATCCAGATGAGGTATTGGGAGAGTTTGTGGGGACTGTAGCCGTAAGAGTTGAGCGATGATAAGGACTCGGAGGCAAATGCTGCCTTTGAATGCATTAAGAGTCGAGTATTCTGCGAATAGAATAGCTGACTGTATGCGTCGCATCCTCGGCGAAGCCTCCCAGCGTTGCAGTTCGAGTAATAACAGCACCAGTGTGAGGACAATTAAACAAAGACTGCAGCTGGTCGAGGTCGGAAGCCCAGGCACATGAAGCGTTGACGACAGGCGGCGAAACCTGGAGGCTGCCTAGTCGAACCATAACAGGAGTTGCAAAAACGGAGGAGGATGACGAGACAAAAGAAAATGATGTGTGACACGGAGTCGGACCGCACAGACGAGGCCTGGCCTCTCCCACCACGTCCCCTCTTAATGAACCTTCAGCGACACATTTACTCAGCGTTTATCAACGGGCTAACTCCCGATATCACCCTCCTGGTGCGCGCAAGCAGCTGGAGCGGAAACTATCGCTTGCACCGTGTCGTACTCATACAATCTGGCTTCTTCTCGTCCCTCTTCACGGCGGGCTTTGCAGAATCTGCTCCGCAGCCCGAGGTGACCATTATATTCGACGATGAGCCCAACATAACGCGTGCTGGTGCGTCGCAAAAAAGCCCCAAAGTAAGCTGAACAGAAAGCCATAGCCTTCGAGATTTGCATCTCAAGACTTTATGGCGGAGGCCCTCCGCTGCATATCTCTCCTTCGTCCCTCATACCATCTACCTCCCACCCATTAACGTCTGCATTCCCATCTACCTCCAATATCGACACGACGACACCTGCCGGGCATCATCCTGCAACGCCCCGATTCTTGCTATCCCTGCTAGCGACTTCTGTTTACCTATCTATGCCAACAGTGGCGGCCCAAGCCCTCTCCTCGATCTTGAACACAGTCGGACCAACTACAGTGCTCTTGTATCTTGACTTTGCGCTTGGCAAAGCGATCCCGGCCCCCGATCCGAAACATGAACCAGACTTCGCAGTAGGCTTGGAGAATGTCGCGCTTATTGTCCAAGAGGATTCGGCCTCCTTGTCGAATACCTCGGTTTACTCTATTGCCAGCGAAACGAGCCAAGACACCCGCAAGATATCTTACTATGGGGCGATATCCGACAAGATTGGTGAGGCGGCGGCGTGCTGGCTAGCCCGCTGGGCAACCGATATGCTTGCATTCGAGGAACGCAAGGCGGGTGCAGCGCCATCACCCATGACACGCCGCCGAGCCAAGTCGGATGCTGCTGTTCCCGATTTTTCGGGCGTTCCAACAATCTGGGACCGTGGCGGCTTGAGCCTCGACTGGATCTGCGCTCTGATTTCTTCGGATACCTTGTTTGTGCGCGGTGAACGAGGCCGATATGATTTTGCACGCGCTGTTGTAGAGTTGCGCCGGCGAAACGGCCTCATTGAAGAAGAAGAAGCGGCCTGGAAAATGGTATTTGAAGAAGGTATTCATTACTGCAACATGGTAGGTCTCTGCCGCACCTTTTTCGTTCTGATCTAACCCGTCCTCAGTCAATGGAGGACGTAATCTTTATATCGAAAGACACTTCGCAGACCACTGGTGATGGAAGCACAGCCCTGTGTGTGTGGGCGGACCCACATCTTGCTCCCATCCTTCATGGCCAGCGACGAAGTCACCAAGCCGCTGCACCCAGACTTTCCTAATTTGCTGCCGAACGAGAGGTTTGTCTACTCCATGCTTGGTCCGCATGAGCGGATTACGCCCTGCCTCAACACCTCTGTCTTCGACCTCGTTTCGCCGGCGGACGGCGGCCCCGATTATGACCCCGGTTATAATACAGAAACCCTCCGTCTTGCAAGAGCGGCCAACGGCGACCTGCGGCAGTACTTGCATTCACACCCTGACATCGAAGAGCACATGCGTGCAAAATGGGGCCTACAGGTCGCGGAGGGGATCGCTTTCCTTCACGAGCGCGAGATTGTGTGGGGAGATTGCTCTCCGACAAACGTACTATTGAATGCCAAGCTGGAGGTCTGGCTATGCGACTTCGCGGGTTCTTCTCTGCCCTTCAGTCCAGCGCTCACCGTCGCACCGCCCGACCGGTACTGCTTCCCTGAAATGGCAAACTTCAGCGCCGATAAGAGAATCGACATCTATGCCTTCGTATCGAGATGCTCACTTGGGATGAAAACACGGTCGCCAAGGGGTGGTGGTTGTCCAACTTGCATCGCGGTGGTGGGTCGCGCCTTTCTCACCCGGTCACAGTGCTCTGACACCCACACAAAGGTCTGGCGCTCGACGGCGAACGCCTGCTGATCGACACAGTCTCCTTTGCGCCGTTCAAGCAGATAGTTCAGGGCTGCTGGGATGGACTCTACAAGGATGGCGGACAGCTGTTCACGGCCATGAGCGAGGCATGGGCCGCATTCCAACAACCAGCGATGAGCGAGGACTAGCGTATTTGCAGTAAGTTATTTCTTGATCTCGGCGAGATAAATCGCGTATTGCGCGTGTGCAATTATGTACCGTGACTATCTCAACTTGTCGTTTACCATGTCGTGTTTACACGCTGCTGACTCTCTGCAACCTATTCTTGTCTATCCTCATTACGCAGCTGACTGAGATGTTGAAGCGGCGTATAAGTATCCCGTTCGGATCGACGAGCGAGATCAAATGGTTGAATTCCTCAACGTCCCGGCCACATCAAAGCATTCGGCGACTATCATCCTGGTGCATGTATGTGCTCGAAGTCTCTCCTCTGTGCTTCAAATAAGGCAACACAGGGCTTGGGGGACTCTGGATACGGACTGCAGCCGCTCGCGAAGCAACTCCAAGCTGCAGGTTTACAGCACTGCAAGTTCATCCTCCCTCACGCGTGCGTGGATTTCTGCGTTGCTCTGAAATCGCTTGTCTCAACCCGCAAACAGCCCCACTCGAGCCATAACTGCCAACAGCGGGCGACGCATGCCAGCATGGTTCGACGTCCGGTCGTTCACCCCGCCTGGCGCAGATGACGAGGCACAGATGCTCGAAAGCCTCGCATCGCTCGAGGAAATATTTACCAACCAAGTCGAATCTGGTATCGAGCCTCACCGTGTCATTATCGGAGGATTCTCGCAAGGCGGAACGATGGCCCTCCTCATGGGTATGATCTCCCAGTGCCGAGTGCACGGCGTGGTTGTCCTTAGTGGTCGATTACCGCTCAAGAACGCCGATGGAGGGTATTCGAGGCTAAAAGAGGTCTGTGTTTGTGGGATCTGGTCGCAACTTCGTCAACTAATAACCTTCACAGCTGGCTTCGCCACACGCTGCTTCCGTACCTATATTCTGGGGCCATGGCAAGGCCGACCCGTTACTAACGTACAATCTCGCCGTCACCTCCGTCGACTACTTGACCTCAGTCATCGGCGTCCCCACATCTACCACGAAGGACGAATTTCAAGGCTTGACTTTCAAATCGTATGACGGAATGGGGCACTCCACATGCCCACAGGAAATCTCCGACTTGTCTGCTTGGCTGCAGAATGCACTTCCACGTTAGCTTCATGTTTATTACGGAGATTTATACATTTCTTTCTTTGCGTACATTGCAGTTCTAAAGTAACTTGCGACGGGTATCGATACAAGAGGTATGTCAAGGTGTCTATTCACCAATTATTGAGCATCGTCTGCGCGCATTCCTAATGGATTCAGAAGAAATCAGCGTCACCTCGATTCAACACGAGTCTTGCTCACCTTGAGCCTCGGAAGGTTCTGCACAATCGCAACATTCACAATCGTCTTGAGTTTCCTCCGGACTTCTCTCTTGTTGAGTGTTTGTTGATAAGCCCCAGAGCATTGGCAATATCGCGAGACGTTGTCCGACTGAATCTGCTGGCACTTGCTGCACCTCAGGTCCTGCTGCGCGAACGACCGCTCCAGTTCGTAGACCATATCCATCAACGCAAACTCGATTGCGAGGCGGTCATACTCCCCACCGCACTCCCCGCAAGTCCAGCGCTGGTGCGAGCCGTTTGGTGTTATTTGCAGGTCCGTGTCGCGGCAAAAGTCCATGTCCCGCATCACCTCGCAATGCTGACACGCAACATTGAACAACTTGAGCGGCTCGCATGGATTCCGGAAGACCGCCTCGGCCGCAAACTCCCGCACACCAATCAACTCGAGCAGATTCCGCTTCAGCAACCCAAGCTCGACATGGTACTCCTTGGCCAGCCCCAACGTCGCACAAATCGATTTGATGAGCTCCAACGTAGCGTTCGTAAAGTGCAGATGCGAGCCGGGGAGAACGGGAAATTCGAATTGCCCTATGAGCTCTTCGTCCATGACGGCATCGCGATAACGCTCTTGGGCGGCTCCAATCATCCGAAGCAGCTTTCGCGTTAGTCGTCGCGAAATAAACTCCTGGACCATCTCCGTCTCTTTTGCTTTTCCGGCATCGCGCTGCGTCGAGTCTGGTGCTCCATCGGCGTTACGGATAATGCGGAGAGGCGCTCGTCCACCGCCAGTTATGCGCTGTCGCAGCTTGTACATCTCGACGATGAAGTACTGGATCGCAGCTTTGAAGTCCTCTTGAACAGCGACCGGGAGGAACTTATCGATATTCCAGTTGTCCTCAATCTCGAGAGTTTCTGGGGCGTCCACCGCCGATGGATCAGAGCAAACGATTCCCCCAAAGTTAGCCTGGTCCATGAAGAGGAGATAGTCGTAGAACGTTCCGGCATGAAGATAGACGTGCTGGAACAATTCATGCGAGTTGACGGCGGTGGTGATGTACGTTGCGTAGGCATGGGCGGTACCCGGCGGTTTGGAGGTCGCTAAAAGTATGCGACTGAAATCGGCATAAACGATATGCGATCCCAGCCGCTTGAATTCGGCAAGCAATTGGATAAATGTTTTGCGCATGAGGCCATGCACAAAGCGATGAATACTGGGGTCGTACATGTGAGAGCCACAGGAGCTGATCCATCTCCAGAAATGATCCAGAACCATGTTCGCAGGGCCGTCGAATTGGCTTTCGATCTTATCGAGAAGCCACGATTTGACCATAGACCGAAGGATGCTGAACATTTGGGTAGAGACGTTGGATTCGCCGAGAGTCAGATCTCGAGACGATTCGCCGTTGGTATACTCGGTCATGGTCTTGGAGACGGAGTCGAACGCGGTCGCCCCTCCGCTACCTTCGAGTTCGTTGACGACCAGAGAATGCAAAACGGAGTTGACCGCCAGATTTCGAACGACAACCTCGAGACAGACGTTGGAATACGCTCCCGGAGAGATGAACTCGGTCTTGGGCAACTCCTCCGTCGGCCGCCTGTCGTTCTCGATACCACCCAGATCAGGCCGTTCGCCCGGAGACCACCAGAGGACCATGTCTTGTTGGATTAGACGACGAGCAAAGGTCACATCCGACAAGAACAGCGGTTGGTCGCCCTCGACATGTCCCATCGGTACGTCATAGTAGTCCGCAATGGTCGCCATCCGGTCTAAATGAGGTCCAACACCAAAGTACCGCTTGAACAGTTTCTTGGGTACGTCTGTCTGCCAAGGGAAGATATCCAAGATGTGGGCGTTGCGCGCGGTGGTCATGGAGAGGACCGGGAATTTGGCCAACTTGGGCACAAGGCGGTCGAAATACGACTCGTCCTTGCTCGACGACAAGACCACGA
This sequence comes from Mycena amicta, assembly GCA_029282125.1. Taxonomy (NCBI): domain Eukaryota; kingdom Fungi; phylum Basidiomycota; class Agaricomycetes; order Agaricales; family Mycenaceae; genus Mycena; species Mycena amicta. The sequence goes on along the minus strand of JARIHP010000150.1, from coordinate 34,618 downwards.
TGAAGGATTTATCCTCCAACAAACCAAGCTCCCGAGAAACAGCCTTGAGCGCGGTAACATCATTCCCGTGGTAGGCGGTGGTAAACTCGAGAGTGTCCGGATACGGGAAGGGGCTCTTCTTGGCGTATGGCGAGTCTCGAAATGCACTGAGGAAGTCGGCATATGTGCTCGCAAGTCGGGCGATGGGCTGCCGACGTGTCGCAGGGTCAACGAGATGCATTTTCACGCGGCCATCAGGAAGGAAGAGGGCGAATACGTGGAGGGGTGAGTTCGGGCCCTGGGCATGATAAAGGAAGAGATATTTCTTGTCCTGCCCGCCGTCAAAGTACTTTTGGCGTGAAAACGAGGTGCCGGCGCGGTCGATTTGGAAGAGATCGAGACCCGTGGTCTGTGCTCGATTGAGGGACATGCTGGAGTCGTTGGTTGAGCAGGTCTTTCCCAGCTTGAACACCGCACGCAAATGCAAAGGCACCTATTGCTGTTAGAAAAAGATTCGTCACTGACACGGTCACATGACTGACCTGCAGCTCATACACGCCATCCACGTTCGGATCGTTCGTGAGGTCGATAAAGTGTTCCTGGTGCTGCTGATACAAATCTTCCCGGACAGAGATCTTGTACAGGTTCGCGCTCGTGAGGTCCCTGGGCAGATTACGCGTTACCTTCTCCCACGCGTACATTTCAGACTGGAAGAGCTCCTCCTTTGGCGTGCGCATGTTGATATAAAATTCGCGCGGGATTCGGAGCGGCAGCGAAACAACATCAGAGTCCACCGATAACCAGAGAAGGTAACGCCCAGGAGTTTTACTCGGGCGAACTTGAATGACGTCCCAGCGACGGTTCGTCCGAACCTTCACGTTCTTGAACATATCGGGTACGACAAGGGGACCGCCCGAGCCCATCCGCATCTCCTGCTTGAACTTCCATCGCGGCCGCATCGACTTGATCCATGCAGAATAGTTGACCGAAGGGTTCGGTATGGGCGCTACTTCAGCAGGCGGAGGAGTCTCTTTACGCGCCCGCTTCGTCACAACGGCGCGTCGCCGCCCAGCCGTCTGCGTCTGGCTTTCGTCGTCACCAATGTCCTCGATATCCTGCGACTGGCTCTCCATCTGTTGCGTCTTCTCCTCCTCCGTCATCACTCGGAAGAAATCCGTCATCTTGTTCTGCTTGAACTTGTCCACCGCACCAGCGACACGACGATGCAGCCAGTCGGGATGGCGGATACGCGGCACGGGGTTGGCGACTTTCTGCATTGCCGCGGGAATGGTGATGAGTTTCTGGATAACTGACCCTAATCGTTCGATGTAGTACTGCCAGTCCAAGATCGACCGCAGATCAAAAGTCGTCATACTATTATCCTTGAGCCATTTGCGGAGATACGTGCGCTTGACGGCTTCCTCGGCCGAGAAAATGGCAACAGGAACAGCTCGTTCAGTGACTGGAGCGCCGTAGGGTTTAGCAGAGATGATGAACTTGCAAGCAAGACCCTTGTCCTTGACCATTTGGTCACCAAGGAACTCCGCCAGACGCTTCGCCGTACTGATAGACGTCGACTTTTGCCCAGCGTACTCCGCAAGCGTCCTCGACATGCTCCGATTCTCGGCAATGAGCTCAACCAACTCGTCGTCGCTGAGGTTTTCCGCATGGCTAAACAGAACATCGAGCCACTGATCCGCAACCTGCGCAACCGCCGCATAGCACTCCTCCGTCGTCGTACCAAGCAGAAACTTCTCAAAGAGTGCTGACTGGAAAATTTTGATGAGCTGGAGTTCGCCGCGCCGTTTCACCTCGAAGCCTTTCAACTCGGCCAAACTACCATCGTCGTTGAATACAGCGTAGCGCTTCTTCAACAGCTTGTCTTCCTCCTTGGACGAGGGGAGGATCATCGCCTTGTACGGCCCATCCAGCTCGAAGAAGATCGAGTTCTCGCTGTGTACGACGTACTCGCCAGTGTCGGGGTCGAGGTCGTGGTACTGGTGGTTCGTAAACTTGGCATGCACGAGATGGTTGAGCATGGTGCATGGGTACGAGAACCCTATAGACTTCCCGTTGTCGAGTTTGAACTTGAAGTTCTCGGGAAACACTCCGGGGAGCATGCACCAGATCCCGTCCGTATCAAGCTCGAGCGGCCGCCCAATCTGCTCCACCAGCGCGCGGGCCATCTGGATAATCGTCGCCCCAGTCAAGCACGTAATCCCCGCCATCTCCATCGAATGCCAGCGAGCGCCCTTTCGCATAACATAGCCGTAGAACGAGTTGAGAATACACTTGTGAGCGAGCTGCAGAGAGTCGTAGAGGACGATCATCTTCTTCGCCTCATCGACTTGACCAAGTGACCCGCCCTCCGCGACAACCGTGTCGAGGTTCTTCTTCCACGTCTTGTGCAGGCCTTTGTACTCGTATCGACGGTCTCGGAAGGTGCGTACGGTATCGACGTAGAAGGGATTCTCGCGTTGACACACAATTGCTTCGCGGTTCTCGATCTTCGTGTCCTTCGTCTTCTTGTACACCTTGCGCGAATAGTCGCCGAGACGTTTGTGTAATAAGGCCGTCTGTTCTGCCTCGGTGAGGTCAGGGAAACGCCGCTGCGGGCCGTCAGGTCGGCGCGGAGGGAAACTCTCTTGGTTGAGCGCATGTTTAATCATGTTGAACTCGTCGCGATGAGCAGGGAAGTACTCTCCGCGCCAGGCCCACTCCAGCCGTCGGTCGCAGGTCTTGCCTGGGCGATTGTAGTCGCACACGGCGCAGACAGCCTCGTCCACCATCGAGTCGGGCTGCAGGCGATTCGACAGCATGATGTTCGGGTACATGGCCGCGACGTCAAGATGATAGATGAGCGGGTTGTCCATCCGGATCGGCTCGTCGCGCATAACCTCAAGCATCCTCTGGATCTCGCCCTTGACTTCATCGTAGTTGGTGACTTGATCTAGGGAAGATTTTGACTCTTCCACGATACAGAAAGTGAGCGCGGCGTCGAGCTGGTCGATCAGCTACGTCTGTTAAGCAAAAACATCTTGCCATAAAAATAAACGTTACCTGTTGAACGGCATCTGGCACGATCTTGAAGTGAGTTGGAATATCACTTCGAAAGACTCCCGCCTCTAACGCTTCGACATGTCCACCGACATACGTCTCCGTTGCAACGAGATGCCCGTTGTACATCGCTCCATGAGTTTCTTCGTGCTTGTTGGGCATAATAATGTGACCGCGATATGCTTCGACCTTGAGTCGCTTTGTCAAAATCATTCTCCAGGGAATGTCTGAGAACACACCATCAACAAAGTCTCGCACAAAGTCCCACTCCCCTTGCGGAGAACTTCGTCAGCCTTGAGCGGAATAATGTTGCACAAAGAGAAGATGAAGGGATGAACATATTTCATGTACAGATAGTACGTTGCAACCGCGTCAGACACAGAGTACTGCGCCAACACTTGAGGCTGCTCGACCGCGTATCTGTCCAAAAAATGAGTTTTTTTTTGGCGTCAACTTAATGGAATACACACGGAGTCATGAGCTCTGGATCCAGCTCGATGGGATTATATCCCAACTTTGAGGTCGTAACGGCTTTCAAACCCTGACTTCCTTGCGGCAGATACGAGTCCCTCTTGACCCAGCGGAAACAGTCCATGTGGACACAACAACGGCTTTTATATTCGTCCTCCGAGTCCTTGGCAAAGCCGGTTTCGAGAAACATGTCGATACCATTGGCTTTGGAACGCGCGTCGAGAAAGGGAAAATCGAAAAAGTCGCCGTTAAACGTCGCCATGACCGTCGGCTTGAGCTCTTGGATATGCGAGAAGAAGCGTCGGATAGTGGCAGCCTGAGGAGACAATCAGTTTGAAACCTTTCCAGATTGAGGGAAACAGACCTCGTCCTTTTCGTTGAAGATGATGAACGGGCCCTCGTAGCCCTCCTTTGGCGTATATTCAAAGTCTTCGATATCCTCGCTGACGATGTCTCGGTTGGTGATGAGGTACCCTTGCCCGTCGACCATGTAAGAAATCATCATAACTTGGTCAATCGCCTGGTCGGGAAACTTGAGCGGTGCCTTGGTCGTCTCGATATCATACGCCATGACCACAGGATCCGCACGCTTGACACGTTCGGCAATGTGCCGGAATGCAGGCTGGCCTGCAGTGAACGTGACCGCGTACCATAACCCGACGCGAATGTCGTTGTCGATGGCGACGCGCAGGTAGTATGGAACGTCGAACTCGCGGACATCGATGATTCCCTCTCGAGGATCTCTGTCGCGCACGCCGTTCTTCTTCGTGGTCCGTCCGCCCATGTCTTCCCAGTCGTCCTCAAAGTCGATTTCCATGCTGGCAGTTGCCGACGCGCTGACAACCTCCGCATACGCGTCTACCGCGTCGCGTTTGGCACTGTTGGCCAGCGCAAGGGGAACGATCTCCCGCCGAACAGCGAGCAGGTCGGACACGTTGCGGAAGGAGAGCTGGAGGTACAGACGACGATGGCCCATTAGGTGGTTGGGGAGCTTGAGGTCTTCCTTCCATTCGCGTGTGATACGGCAGAGGAGGCCTTCGTACTTCTTGGTGAGCCACTCTTCTATTGTGGTCTCTGTGCCGTTCTGAGGGCAGTGTAAGACATTTCGAAAGATCAGGAGGACAATGAACGCGCCTTGCATGAAATATAAAAGTACGGCTCGTACTGGTACGTGCATTTGAACATGCCGCCGTCGTCTTGGATGAAATAGAACTCGACGGCGGCCTTGCCAGAGGGCCACTCGGCGTCCTTGACGATAGTCTGTGGCACATGAGATATGGCGAGATGAAGACGACGAGCGAGACGTACTGGATGCATGTTGACGAGCCAGCCCTCCTTCTGCAACCCTTCCTGGACCCGCGCAAACCCGAGTTTCTCGTCAATCTCATCGGACACGCGCACCGCCTCGAACTTTTCTGCGAGCTGAGTCCCGTCGTCGTCGCGTCGTGGGGCCCCTTCGACTTTCCCATTGGCCGCGCCTCGCCCTCGACCCCGGCCCCGACCTCCTCGAAAATGTACTGACCCGCCACCGCGAAAGGAACCTCGGCTGCGCGAAGAAGAGAGACCAAAGTTGCTGGTACCCGCGCGCCATGAGAGCAAGTCGCGAGAGGTCACGCCCGTGACGTGGCCATCACAATGCTGATTGCGGCCAACTTGTCAGTTGACGAGAAAAATCTCCTGCAGAGACACTACGGTGCCCAGGCCACCCAGCCATTTCTGCCACTCCCAGAATCGACTCTCTCAGCTCACAACCGCGAGCATCGCTTGCAACTCAATCTCTTCGCGACATCCGGAGTCACTCCATCGGGACAACCGAATGGCTACCAGCCAACGTATCGCAGGTATCTATCCTCCTCCAGTTCTGCTACTGTTACGCAGTCGAAAAATACACCAATTCGAACCATTGTGCAGAACGCCGCCTCCCTAGCCATTGACATCCGCGTCAACCAATATTTTTTGGATGGGAACCACCGCACCGCGCTGCTAGCAGCCATCTTCTACCTGGCGGAGAATGGCATCGTCCTAACGTCCTCTTTCTTCGTGTACAGGGCGTACACCGTCATCAGCGCCCGCTTCCACCGCGGGAACGAATCCAACACCCTCGACTCCACCGCCCGCGCTTACGCCCTGGACCGTTTTCTCCGATATCTGCGACGACGAACAGTTCGTCGCGCACCAGACCCAACATATCTCGAAACATTGGCAGAATCCGTCCGTCAGCTCCCCGTTATCGTATCCCGTGTCGAAGCAATGGCCATCAAACTGCGCAGAGACCAAGCCTTCTGGCGCACCCTCACCTCGGCGGAAAAGGTGTTGGTGAAATGGACATTTCCAGAGTTTACCAAGGGTCGCGGTAAACTGCGTTGACCTCAATCCCTCTCGTCCCACCGAAGCTCATCTGCCTCCTCCCATTCGATGAGTGCAGCCTGTACATCAATCCACCACCTCGGCTCTCTCACGACCCTCACCCTTCCGTCCTCCCTTGCTAGTCTCAACAGCTCCGTCCTCTCCCGATCGGCTGCCTGCCCTTGTCCATTGACGCTGGGCGGCGGCGTCCGACTGCGGGACGGGCCCACTTCGACGACGAGCCTCTCCAATCCGCGCAACGTGCTCCGCTCCAATGCGCGTTCCAAGTCCCGACGCATCGTGCTGACACTGAGCGCTGCTTGCGCCACCATCAAATGCGTCAGCATTGTTGCTGCAGCGGCCACCGTATTGAACAGGACACTGGGCTTGATCGTCTGCCCTGGCGTCGGGGAACCAGCAATCCGTAGTCGGCGGAGGTTCGGCATGGAGTCGGCCGTGCTAGTAGACAGCCCTGATACTGCGAACGAGCCGTGGAGGACCAATACCCGCAGCGACGGAAGCTTGACATCGTAGAGCAGCGCCGGCCTTTGATAAAAGACGTGTGTGTACAGCGTCTGCAGCGTTCCCGCCACTCGATTCAGTATTCGCCGCACAGCATGCTCGACTGCCTCCACAGTTATACCCACCGTGCTTGTAGTCGTGTACTTGATGCCTAGCTCAGGAAATAGTTGATCAGTGAACAGTAGTCCTCTGTTGCACTCCTCCGCGAGGTCAATTTGCTCCAGCGGCGTGTTTACCCCAGGACGGGGTCGGGAATTCGCGCACCCAATAAACAGGGAGTGCACCACCCGCAGACTTTCAGGTGTCGCTTCCAGGAGAGCTAGGAAGCGAAGGATGGGCCGCACCCCGACAAGGGCGATGGATTGAAGGGAGAATGGCCTGGATATGCTCCGCCAGTCTTTCGAGACGAGCGAGAGCGCCCGTCCAGACGATCCATCGTCGCTACACGCTAAACAATGGATTTGCGTCCAGATTTCGACGGGCAGCGTCGAGGCGGAGGCAGAGTCGGACAGGGAGGCCATTGCTTTGATATCGGTGGACGTAGGAGACAAAGGCGACTCTCGTCTGTCAGCAACACGGGAGATCAATTAAAAGCTGTGCAGGCCGCCCGCGGAAGCAAAGTTTTCAGCCAATGTCCAGTAAAATACAGGTGCATGTTCCATAGTCCATATAATACAGTACGAGTGCGACTAAACCAAGCCAAGCACAACACACGCTCGCAAACTGACGTCTCTACCCCGCACAGGCAAATCAGTGCCTTCCCCGACCTCGATATACTCTTCCGTGCGCAGAGAGCTACTCTTCCATCCCCACGACTGGCTCACCGAAAACAAGTCAGGAGCGCTCGTAAACCTCGTCTGACTCGCCCCCGTCGCACTCGCACAACTAATCGTGAAGAAAGCGGAAACCGCAGGCCGCGAATCGCGATATGGTGCAGCCGGCGGTGGGGCAGGAAGTGTCGCGCACCCACCCACAGTCGATCCTGAGGACAATGAAGACAAGGAGACCGAAGAATTGATTGAGTTGGGCAGCGATGAGGGAGACACCGACACGGGTGTCGTACTCCTCGTCGGCGTGTCTCGTGGTGTTCGTGTTGAAGGCGACGGAGCAACAATCGTCGGCAGTGATGGCCCTCTTCTGTGCATCATAACGGGACTCGACTGTGGGCCCACAAGACTACTTTGGCGTTCTCGCGGTCCACTTGCCGAAGACACTGATGCCTGAACATCTCCTCTGTAGGCACTCGCATTGGGGATCTCAATTGTGCTTTGTCGGTGCAGATAAATGCCCAACTGGACCGCTCCCTTTTTGCGGACCACCTGCACATAGGCATTGAACAAGCTCCCTCCACACCACACTGTCTGCGAGTACAACCGCGCTTTCTCCGGTAATGCATCGACATCCCAGAATTCCACCCCAAACCGCAACGGCGGCTGCAATGTCCAACGAGCGGTCCCCGCTGAATCGGCCGCAACACAGCCCTCGGCGGTATACCGTCGACTTCGAATCCCAAAGAAATCCGTCTCACCGGCCGAAGCGCGTGCGAGGGCACTAGGGTTTATTGGCGTGGGTGATGATGGTCCCGAGGAGGAGGCGGAAAAGGAGGTGGTAAACAGCTCGTCCATGGATATCGTACTGCTGTCGGATGCCGGGGGATGAACGCTGATTCCGTTATCCCCAATGCGTTGAGACGAGTCTGTGGGCACTAGGTAATATGGCCCAGCAACGTCCAGCGAGGGATCAGCCGCAGCCAAACGCGCACGAATTTCAGCCGTTGTGAGGGTAATCCCGAGCTCTTTTTCGCGCTGAACAGGCGAGCCGGGTGTCGGCGCAGGAGCGGGTCGTGTTTCCCATGAAGATGATGTAGGACGAGCGGTGATGTGTTGTCGCAAAATCGAGCTCTGCCAGTGAGAAGCTTGTAGTACCGCGATGGAAACAAAAGGAAGCTTCGTAGTCTGCGAAGTGTCTTTCGATATAAAGATTACGTCCTCCATTGACTGAGGACGGGTTAGATCAGAACGAAAAAGGTGCGCCAGAGACCTACCATGTTGCAATAATGAATACCTTCTTCAAATACCATCTTCCAAGCCGCTTCTTCTTCTTCAATGAGGCCGTTTCGCCGGCGCAACTCTACAACAGCGCGTGCAAAATCATATCGGCCTCGTTCACCGCGCACGAACAAGGTATCCGAAGAAATCAGAGCGCAGATCCAGTCGAGGCTCAAGCCGCCACGGTCCCAGATTGTTGGAACGTCCGAAAAATCGGGAACAGCAGCATCCGACTTGGCTCGGCGGCGTGTCATGGGTGATGGCGCTGCACCCGCCTTGCGTTCCTCGAATGCAAGCATATCGGTTGCCCAGCGGGCTAGCCAGCACGCCGCCGCCTCACCAATCTTGTCGGATATCGCCCCATAGTAAGATATCTTGCGGGTGTCTTGGCTCGTTTCGCTGGCAATAGAGTAAACCGAGGTATTCGACAAGGAGGCCGAATCCTCTTGGACAATAAGCGCGACATTCTCCAGGCCTACTGCGGAGTCTGGTTCATGTTTCGGATCGGGGGCCGGGATCGCTTTGCCAAGCGCAAAGTCAAGATACAAGAGCACTGTAGTTGGTCCGACTGTGTTCAAGATCGAGGAGAGGGCTTGGGCCGCCACCGTTGGCATAGATAGGTAAACAGAAGTCGCTAGCAGGGATAGCAAGAATCGGGGCGTTGCAGGATGATGCCCGGCAGGTGTCGTCGTGTCGATATTGGAGGCAGATGGGAATGCAGACGTTAATGGGTGGGAGGTAGATGGTATGAGGGACGAAGGAGAGATATGCAGCGGAGGGCCTCCGCCATAAAGTCTTGAGATGCAAATCTCGAAGGCTATGGCTTTCTGTTCAGCTTACTTTTGGGGCTTTTTTTGCGACGCACCAGCACGCGTTATGTTGGGCTCATCGTCGAATATAATGGTCACCTCCGGCTGCGGAGCAGATTCTGCAAAGCCCGCCGTGAAGAGGGACGAGAAGAAGCCAGATTGTATGAGTACGACACGGTGCAAGCGATAGTTTCCGCTCCAGCTGCTTGCGCGCACCAGGAGGGTGATATCGGGAGTTAGCCCGTTGATAAACGCTGAGTAAATGTGTTGCTGAAGGTTCATTAAGAGGGGACGTGGTGGGAGAGGCCAAGCCTCGTCTGTGCGGTCCGACCATGTCACACATCAGTCCTCCATTCTTGCAACTTTCACGCTGTTATGGTTCGACTAGGCAGCCTCCAGGTTTCGCCGCCTGTCGTCAACGCTTCATGTGCCTGGGCTTCCGACCTCGACCAGCTGCAGTCTTTGTTTAATTGTCCTCACACTGGTGCTGTTATTACTCGAACTGCAACGCTGGGAGGCTTCGCCGAGGATGCGACGCATACAGTCAGCTATTCTATTCGCAGAATACTCGACTCTTAATGCATTCAAAGGCAGCATTTGCCTCCGAGTCCTTATCATCGCTCAACTCTTACGGCTACAGTCCCCACAAACTCTCCCAATATCTCATCTGGATCGAATCTATCCTCGACGCAACCTCATCGCCCAAACCTTTCATTATAAGCACGACCGCCTCCGACCCCGACTCCATGCAGCTCACTATTTCTGCCATCCAATCCCTCCGTACAAAATACCCTTGCATTGGCGTTGAATTCAACACTTCATGCCCGAACATCCATAATTCCCCGCCCACAGGCTACACTCCCCGAGCCCTTGTGCCCATACTGCGTGTTCTTGCCGACGCGTGGGCCGCAGACCCGACACTCACTCTCGGGCTCAAACTCCCGCCGTACGTGCATGCAGCCCAGTTTTCAGACCTCCTCGACGTCCTCCGTGCCCTCTGCACACTGGAACCAGGCTCTGGGTTAGCACGAAGTCCCATCGCGTACCTAGCGTGCACCAACACGCTCGGTAACTCGCTACTCTTTGCAGAACAAGTCGAGGACGCCATCTCCCCTGAGTTCGCTGTGCCAACAGCGCTTGGAGGACTGGCTGGAGACTCTCTGCATCCCTTGGCGCTCGGTAATGTCCGCAGTTTTGCCCAGGCACTGGCATCGGAAGGTCCCAGCTCTGGTCTCCAAGATTTAGTTATCGTCGGCATTGGGGGCGTAACGAGTGCCGCAGCTGCAGCCCGCATGAGAAAGACTGGCGCAAGCATCGTCGGGAGCGCCACGCTATTTGGGAAAGAAGGTGTTCGTGCATTTGAGATATTGGCTGGCGAAAAATGAACTTGATGGAGAAGGACTCGACGTCGACAGCGTAAACAGTTAATGTACAAGATGTAGTTTGTTCTTCTGTACCATTCACCGCGAAGTTCATGAATCCAAGTCACTTACCAGCCTGTATTTTCTGGACGCTGCATCTAGCAATTTCTCGGTTTTTGGTGCTCGCGCACTTTCGGGCCTTTTGTGGGACGATTCTTGGGAAGAGTAGTATGAATCCAAGTCGGGGGGGGAAAGGTCTATCCACAAGAGAGTTGGTTGGTGCTTGCAGGTCTGCGTTTGCCTCCAGGGTTCTTTTTCTCCGGAATGAAAGCCCACGCTCTGGACAAACGACGAGCTCACGCTGGCACCGGAGTTTTGTGGCGCTCGGTCACAAGCTGTTGAGTTCGAGTTTCCGGGTCTGCACTGGCGGAGCTCAATTGAAGAATGATTTACGGCGGAATAGAGCACAGACCATGAATCCTACTTGAGGGCGTTGTCGATGGCCCGTTCTTCTTTGCTGGACCTCGACTCTGACTTGAGGTTGTCTTGGGGGAATCTGAAAGTTGTTCAGGGACAATATAGGTCTCCGTTTGGCCGAGGTTGAGTTGACTTCGGCTGAGTTGGAATTTGCCTGATCGTCTTTCTTCACCCGCATCCACCATCTCTTCGACCCAGTCCCCGCAACCTCCGTCCCGTGGCTCTAGAAGCCCTACGACGTCGGCGCATTCGATGAGGCTGCCCAGGATGCCAATACTCCTCAGTCAATAATATCCCAGTACCACCCCAGCACCGAATCTCGATCTCCAGGGCCGCGACCACCAGCCACCAGCAAGATATCGTGCAGCGAACTAAATCCTTTCGATGCCTCAAGGCACGCAGACCATGGTGGGATGAAGTCGCGTCGGACCATAGAAGTCAGCTCGAACAGCAGCAATACTGGCAAGACCGAGTCGCTGGGACGCAGGAATTCGTTTGAGCGTGTGTAGTGGGCTTCTCTCTGGCCTCAAGTGCGTGTTCGTTTGTCGTTTTTGTCGTTGTTCACACCACTGACCGTCCACCCACCTTTTAGGCCTGGGCGATTACAACGCGCGGAAGCTGGTCGCTATTATCGCCGTCTCTTGTAGTCAAGCTCTTGCGTTTGTTCTGTTGTTTTCGGATTCTGAATGTCGTCTCTGGTGTGCTCAGACTTCTGGCCAGTTGGTGCAGGCTCTTGGCTGGTGCTCTGGGCTGGTGCTCTGGGCTGGTGGCTGACTGGCTGGGGTGGTGGGTTGTCGAGAATGGGTCTCTCAAAAGGGCGACACGATCTGTATTCGTCTGCTCGCCAGCGGCATGAGTTCTGGTGGTGAACAGGTCTGACTCCAGATGTTACGCGTCACAGTTTTTGATACAAGGATAGGATAGTTGCCTCTGAGCCGCAAGAGCCAAGCCGCGCAGGGTCGGATGCAGAGGTGGACCGGACTGCAGATATCCAGAGTCAACCATTGAAGCGCGTCATTGGTCGAGATCTTTCCGGGCACTGCGCAAAGCGTCAGAAGCGGTATTTGCAGGCAAGAACAACCGAATGTTCTGGCCACGCTTCTCATGTCTGCACCCAATATTCTGCCCAGATCGAGTATCCTCTGGCTCCGTTCGCAAACTGGTTGTTCGTGAGCCCTTGGAGCTTTTGGGCCTTGATCGGCTTCCTCTTGAAGTTGTTTCTCGTGACCTCGGCCGTCGTCCAACATGCTTCTCCGCGAGTCCCATCTCAGGCTATTGTGCGCTTTCGTTTGCGAAGCTCGTCATTTGTGAGCCGTTTGCGGTCTGCAAACTTCGTAGCAAGTCTTGGGACTTGATTGGCTTCCTCTTGAAGTCGTTTCTCGTGGTCACGCCGTTATTCAACGCGCTTTCCTTCCCAATGCTGTTTATCCATTCTCCGGGGGAGTGAATGGATGGTTGTGGCGTTGGCGGTCGAGAACGAGCAAGAAAAGTGCCAAAAACAGATCGCTCACGGCAGAGTCACCCACATTTAAAAGAGAGCTTGCGCAATTTGAGCTCTATTTCGCTTTCCTTTCTCCCTTCACTCTCCCTCCGTTCTCGATGGCCTCCGAGCAACGCCCCATTCATCCTTTCGCGCCTCTCCTTCCTTCGACCTTGTCTGTATCCCGTTACGAGCTCCCTCCTCCCCCAACCTTCCCCTCCTTCACACTTGTCCTCACCCAAAAGCCAGACAACGAGGTCTTGATCTTTCCCTGGACCCCCGTCCAATACATTGCCCCACGCACGAACACGCAAGTCGCAGTCCAGGTTTGTCCGACGCTTCTACCTATCGATTGTTGCTCTTAATACGGGACCTCCCTTTGTTCAACAGCTGCCCCCACCGGCAACTCAGCCGGTTCCAGCTCAGCCCAACGCTATGAGAGCTGTTTGGGGGTTCTTCCGCGTATGTTCTCGTCTGTCCCACCTCTGTGACTGACCCCATCCAGCGTTGCATTTCCAAGGTCGTCGACACGGTTAAAACGAAACTCATGTTCATTCCGCACAACTGAGGAGCTTACGCCATCTACCAAAACCAATTCTGTAGCCAGGTATGGGTGTGGTCTTCATCGATCAAGGTTAACCTGAGCCATGTCTGCAGACGTCTATCCTATCCACAACAACAACTACCTATTCGCTGTATATCTACATCGCCCTTCGCGGCCTTCTTGATCTTCCAACCTAAAAAACTCCTACTTACGGCGGTGGATGTCGCGATCCAAAGAACAACAACCACACAAAATAATACCCAAAATAGTCCACGGTCGTAGTGCAGTGTACATTAAATTTCACAGTTCAAAAGTTGTACAATGTGAAGAATTCGAATGAGAGTTTCATTTGTGGTATACAGAGATAATAAAGATAGTGGTAAATGCTAATGCGAATGCGATCCATGGCCGAAACGGTAAGTTGCGCGCTCATGCAAGCTTAGCAAATCCAACAGCCTCCTGGTCAACATCGAACACAGTGTAGACGTTCTTCATGAAGGCGTCGCCAAGAAGCCAGACGTCCGTGCCGAGACCGAGGTCCTGCGCAGCGACCGAAGAAACACAGTCCGACGAGCCAGACTCCGTCGTGCCGAGGTTGAGGTTCGCGGCGCTGATCGTCCAGTCCTTGCCGCCCCAGTTGAAGGAGATTTTGGGAGGCGAGTCGCAGGGATACGAATAGAAACCGTTCGTCGAGTCGAACAGCTTGGATCCGGAAACCTTGGCGAAGAGCTTCTTCACCGCAGCAGGGGGGCCATAAGCCAATGTCGTTCCCTGCGGAGAACGTGAGCGGGCGTGGACACAAAGAAAATAGAAAGACGTACGGAATCGATGATGGTTTGGAAGCCGGTCACGGCTGACGTGCTGCCAACCTTGACTTTGGCCCCAGTCGCTTGCCAAAAGCCCCCAGACGAATCGACAGCGTTGAATTCGATAGCGCCGGTATACAAATCCTCGTTGGTTCCTCCCAAGTAGAGCTCTGAGCCGCTGCTTGCGAGATAGAAGCTGTATTGGTTCGCGTCGACGTTGCCCGCGCTGTTGGCGGTAAAGAAGAACGGGTTGTGGCCGAGATTGGAGATGGCGGGGAACGCGAGCCCGAGAATTCCGTCGATAGGGTCGGAGGAGAAGCTGCTTGAAAGCGTGGTCACGGGAGAGAAGTACTGCTTGGTGGCTTTGACACCAGCAACAGCGACTGATAGAAACGTTAGACAACCTGACCCGTTGGCGCTCGGAGTCTAGCTCACCAGTCTCGGTGTAGACACTGCCGCTGACAGTGGATCCGTCCCCGTATGATATAGAAAAGCTATAAAAAAAGGAATTCAGACACAGTCGAGTGCACTTGAACAGCGGCATACCTTCCGGACTTCTTGCTGCTGGTAGAGGAGGAAGAGGCGGTGTAGTGGGACTTCTTCTTGCAGGTCGAGCTCGTGCAAGCCGAGGACGGGACCCACAGGTCGGAAGAGCCAGCTGCGTTCGCGTTAGTACGAGTTGAACAGACAGCAGAGGAATAAACAGACTGTCAAAGTCAATGAGGAACTTCTGGGCAGGCGTGCCGATGGAGATCGTGCCAGCCCATTCTTCATCGCTGTCCTCGTCGGTAAGCTTCTCAGCTTGGCGCTTGACAGCGCGCTGTTGCATGCGAGCCTCGACGTCGATGGGGACTTTGCGGAACTCTTTGATCTCAGCCCCCTATAAGACACGGTCAGTAGCTAGAAAGGGCAACAGATATAGACGAGGATCACCTCAGTGAACGCCTCGACGCCCTTGTTCTTCTGCAAGTTGATCAAATTCTGGCGGTGCTTGTTGGCGGTAAGGACTGTGGCGGCGATAGCCTTGTCGTGGTCGAAGACGCCAGAAGCGGTGGTGAGCTTCGCGCGCTTGGCCATCGGGACGGCGACACCACGCTTCGACGGGTTAGGGCCCTGTGCGGGGCCAGCGACGGCAGAAACGGCGAGTGTGACGGTGAAAAGGAGGGCAGCCTTGTTGAACATGGTGACGAAGAGAGTGAGGTAGGCCAACTGAGGACCGTTGCTGTATGTCGCTAGGCTTTATACTTTCAGTTGCGATTGCGCCAGTTGACAACAGGTTGAGATAAGAAGGAACAGTGCGTCGACAATGAGGTGTGCAACGCGGAGCGCATGTTGCGAGCATGCGACCTGGTGATCCTTGAAGATCCTTGATGTTACAGCTGTGCGAAGTACCGTTCCACCTAGCAACGCTCATGCTGCGGCATGTGTGCTTGACTGGGCATCGTGGCCAGTGGTTCTATTTACAAGGCGGAGGAAGAGGTGGTTGCAAAATTAGTTGCCATCAGTTGAGCACGGTCACGTTTAATTTCTGAACTGATATAACCGAGTCGCGCTTGTAAACCGCGTGAATACTACATTCAGACGGCCTCAGGATCCAGTAAAAAGGTATAAGATCGCGTCTTTCGCAAATTATAAACACCGTAGACTTCGGTCTAGTTCCTTGTATTACAAAATTCAGAAATCAGAAATACGCACACGCACGGGAGACTAGCGGTGCTAGTCTCCTCGAGATGAAAATATCTTAACCGATTGTAAATCCGCCAGTGCCAGCTCAGACCCAGAGTCCGTCGCCTGAGCTTCCAAATCCAAATATACCGTCTCGGATTGCTTTTCGGAGCGCTGCTCGAGCTCATGGGCAACAACAAATAGCTTCAGACGAGGCGCGTATCTTGAAGGCGATGGTGAGGGTGCAGCTGTGGAAACTTAGTGAAGCGGCGCTTCGATAAATTTAAATGACATTCGCACCACCGGGCGAACGCGTTGAGGTTTGTGTTGGCATCCAGCGGGGCGGGAGCCCGCGCGCCATCCGTTGTCCATTGGTTTCTCTTGCAAGGACCATGGCTGGAACGAGACCACAGAGGGATAGCCACAAGAGCTGCATCGTGGTCGACACACAAAAGAGCTTCTTCCCGAAGAGATATTCTTGAGATTATGCGGGGTTTGGAACAGATTTCTTGTAACCAGAGCACTAGCGTCGGTGCTAGATGAAGGCCTGACGACAGAGAGGATTCATAAGACAGCCGGTTCCTAACAGGAAGGTCTCGTCAGTGTTCGTTCTACAAGTCTAGTGAATCCTGAAAAGAGAAAGTTGACGGTCAACAGGCATCAGTCGGAAAGCTCATGAAAATGGAGCACGGCCAAGCGGTGGCCGAGGCACGGGTACCAATGGAAAAAGGATTAAGCAAGTGAATATCTGAAGAATTAGCTCATGCCATGTAATATTCTACTCCCAATCTCTATGAGGCTCTTCGTCGATCCCTGCGACCATTCGATTAGTCGGGCATACAAAAAAGTAGCTAGAGACGAAACGCACCGCAAGACCGTACAACATGCAGCAGTCGCGGGCGTTGAAGGGCCCGCAGAGATCTCCTCATTATCTCTGCCCACTCCGCGAATGTAAGTTCCGAATCGGGTGAGACATACGCCCTGATTTCAAACCGTTGTAAGCTGCTGAATCGCTGAGATTGCCCAACATCATCTTGTAGCGACATAGCCGACACCGCAGTCTCCCAGGCGTCCAGACTCCTCGGGGCTGGGCCCTCAACCGTGATGGATTCAAGACGCCCGATAGTCGATGGAAAGTCCTTGTAAGCAAGGTCGACGTAGGCTAGGAGATGCAATACGGAGTAGTGGAACAGGTGGATAGACCGCAAAGTCGACGGAAGGCGGTTATTCAATAAATTTGCAATGAGAAAACCTGTGAAAAGGTGTCAGGCCTGAGGGGAAAGCCGTTAAATATCGATCGTACCGTCCTCTCGCAAAAGCGACAATCGTAAGTGTTTTAACACAGTACTAGTCGTTACCGTGTCCAAGAATTTGATCCGCCACTCTCGCAAATCCGTAGCCAGCGCAAAAGAGTTCACGCTGCCCAAATCGATCTGCGGGCTGAGTAGATAGCGACAAGTCAAGTCGCCGAATGTATCCGACACAAGAAGCTTCTGGAGTTTAGGTGCCCATGATTCGGTTGCCGGCCACGTCTCCCGGAGGTCCCAGCGCTGCGTGTAACGTATCCGCGCAAGGGAAAGCTCTACGAGGGACGTCGTCTGGCTGAAAAGATACAGAATTTGGAGTGGGGATTCGAGCACCAAACCACGTATGTGCACCGATTGAAGTCTTTTGGAGGCAAACACGTCCGTCAAAGCTGTCTGAAGCGCGGCATCGAGGCGATTCCAGCTCATGGAGAAGTCCCCCCCGCCGTTCCATTCCGCTGGCGCGTTTTCCACCAGCGCAATGTGCTTCAAAGAAAGCTGAGGCAGGATCTTTGCCAAAACGCGGTCCTGCATGATCCAAGGCTCGCGCCGCGCCTCCAAATAATCTCCATCCTCGTCGTATTCAAAGCTTGTCTCCGTGCCTACGAGAACGATCTCAAGCTGTTCGATTCGACGAGCAATGTAAGGACTCGAGTGGAGGAGCTCTTGGAGTTCTGAGGCTATGGGACCTCGTTCTTGAGGGCGGTCCGAAACGGAATCGGCGGGAGGGACAATGCGAAGTTTTCGAAAGACCTGAGCGCGTGTAGAGTGTAGGAACTCTCTACCGGCCAAGGAGCAGGCCTTGATAGATTCAATATCCGGAAGATGTTGCACGAAGAGGTCGAGAAGCTCTTGAGGAAGAAGACCGCTCATGATGGTTTGTGCTGAACTTGTCCGGTCACAGTGTAACGTCAATAGAACCGACGCTCGAGATTATAATTTCGCAACTCCGAGTTCTCGCGAGTGTTCATCGACGTTCATCCGATTGATTCAAGATTCGTACGTAGGACTATATACAGGTATGATAGCTAGTTTGGATTTTACGGAGTAGGGATACATTTTATACGGCTTCATTTGTGAGTAGATACACTGAACAGAGATAGCAGGGTGGACGACAGCGACGACAGAAAGTGCAGTTGGGGGAAACGTGAATGAAAGATGATAGTGGGTGCCGCGCAGCGACCTTTGGTGCGGAAGGAATGTTGTTTGACGGTAATATGACCCGACAGGAAGGATTGCAAGGATTGGTGAGGATCGTTGTCTACTCGGGTGTTCAGTCAAGGCCGCCGCTCGCAACGAGAACTACGTATACGCACCTTTTGCTTCTGCTTCTGCTCCTTCTTTTGACGTTGGTTCACGCTCGCGCCTCAGGCCATGCCAAGCCATCCAGCCACATATTGGACTGTGCGACGGAGCGGAAGCTGCCGAGGTACTGTGTTCTGAAGGAGGAACTGCGAGGTCGTGAGCCAAGGGAGAACAGGAAGGTGAGGTTGGGAATTTTCTTACCTTCAGCAGCTGCCCACCCCAGCCCATCGGGGCCTCCTGCTGCAAGACTTGACCGACAACATCGGCATTCTGCGAGATTGATTCAGTCGAGCTAGGAGAACAAGGATGAGGATGTGCGCACCTGCTCGTTACGATGACCAGCCTGAGCAGTAGGTGTCGCCGCCGCCGCCGCAGTCGCGGCTCCGTGGAAATGCGCGTTGATACAGAAAACATTTTGGATGTTTATGTTGGCGGCAGACGTCATGAGGGCTGGGGATGAGGTAGGACTGTTGAGATGGTGAAAGAACAAAGCAGAGAGGGAGAAAGTTATTTTGAGCCCTGTTATCGACCGGGTTCGATCGATTCGTCAGCTTTGGTTGAGAAACGGCAGCAGCAGAGGCGGGAAAATCCAGGGAGGCCTGCCAAGGCGACATGGTTGCAGACGAACACAACGGCGCCTCGGAGTCTTCTAGCGAGTCGGCGTCACATTAAACGGCGCTATGATATCGTGTCAAGAAGCTGTACGTGGTTTTGCCCTGGCTCCTCCCCCACGGTGTTGCAACGACGAGAGCCTCCGTCAACGCTCAGCTCCATGACAATGTTTGTCGACAGAATCCTGGCGTCCCACTTTCAAACCGCATTCAAGACTGGGGACACCGCACATCTTCGTGGAAGCTCTCTTGCCACAGAACCAGTTCTCCCTTCGACGCTTCAAAACTCTAGCTTTCGACCTCGAAACAGAGCAGTCCCCTTGCATCAAGAAAGCGCTAACTGTTGCACCGAAGTTCCTTCTCAGCAACACGACACGTTCCCCAAGGCCAGCACGTATGAAATCGTTGCGCGCATCGGGAGAGGAAAGCGGACGAGGACGAAACACACGTTGCTCGTGCGGCGAGCTGTGGCATTGCAAGTACGTTTCTTCGAATAATTCAAAGGGACTGAAATGAATAGTTTTGTTAGATGGTTTGCTTTATGCGAATTTTGTTCAAGAGCTTGCGGGGCCTCAGGGCACTTTTCTTGCATCCCTCGAGATATCTTGCGCGCAACCGCTCGGACCGTCGAGGAAATACGGGGTATGCTTCGGGAATCAAATGTACATCCAGACCGGCCTGGTCCTCTAGCGAGAACACAATTCTCAAGCATCTGCCGTTGAACCGGCGTTTCTCTGATGATTCTTCAAAACGACGTGACAAGTAACGTCAGATATGCTCTTACCAGCACTAAAACACCAGCGAGCCTGTATAGGCCTCAACCAACCATCGTGTGAGCCCGAGAAACCGCCAACCGCCGACCGCCAACGCAAGAATACGCGCCACGCGCCCAAGCAAGAAACAACAAAAAGTCGACGCATCTTGAAAGACTCGACACCAGTCAGGTACCAGCAGCAACAGTCTCCAGTTTCATATCCAGCCATCTCGAAAACGCTTGCGCCGACATGTTTTGTGGCTATAAAGCTTTATCAACGTCGACACGACACGACATATATTTCGACCAGCGCACCTGTTCATGCAACTCGCTCAGAATGAACGAAATTGAGCTCGCCAATAGGTATCTCCGGCTCCAACCGTCCTTCGCGCTTGTCCAGGTTTGCAATGTCGCCGCAGCAATTTTGTTGAATCAAAAGCCAGACTCAGCTGGCATTTACGGCGTCTCCCGTTGACCCTCATCCCCCTCAGAGATTTGATAAACTCCTTGAGTGGTTCGGAGGTAGGTAGGGCGGCTTAGCAGCCCGTTCGAGCGGGTGGCAATCTGGTGGTCGATGGTGGCCTCAGGGGCCGAGAGGTCGGCCCCCGTGCCCAGCAGATCACGGATAGCAGCCTAGGCAACTTGGGGTGGTGAGCTGTCGCCGAACGGCGAGGGCGAGAAGTTCGGGAGGGAGCAGGATCGGGTGGTCGGATGGAAGTTGAGAGGCAATTGTTGAGAGGTTTGTTTTGCGGTCACATGTTTCACTTGCAAGTCTCAAGCAACTCGCTAGGCCCACGAAGCTCAGTACTCCTCACCGATGGATTGTTTCTTGCTACCATTTTCTTAGTTCAGAACCACCAGCGGCGTACCTTCAATTTTCGTCAAACAAGCGGGCCCATGGAGGTTAACGCCTGAACCATCCCAACCCATTTTCAGCCCCACTCGCATCTCTTTCTGCACATTCACAAGCACTCTTCGAACATATCGCGCGGCAAGAGTCTCGTGGCGACCGCATGGACGACCACCGTCGCACTACTCCCTCGGCCCAGCGTCTTCCTTGAGTGATTTCTCTCTGTACTTATCGCAGCGCCAACTCCCAACCCATTCACAAACACCCTTCAAATTTGCCAACGGATCGCGCTGCCCGAGCCTCATCCTAATCGTGGTGGAATACCAAGTTTTCTGCTTGTCCTCGGCCGCTATATTCAGACTCTTCGGGCCCAGGCTGGACACTTCTGGAGGCGCCAAGTGCAATGAAACAGCGTCGTTTTGACGCTCATCAACATCGTCCCAGAGTGCGCAGTGACCGTGTCCACAAGATACCAGCCCTTCGCCTCGGCGTTGGCAGCATCGCGCTGCCCGAGCCTCATCCTAGTCGTGGCGGAATGTCAAGTCTTCCGCTTGCCATTGGCCGCTATATTCAGTCTCTCCGGTCCGCCCGCCCGTACCTCTGAAGGAGACTGGTTCGCCCTTCGTAACTCCTGCGCGTTTCTCGCTAGCCGTTCGTCCGCCAAGTTCAAAAGCTGGTCCTCCTTGTCTGCACTCATACAAGATGTACCTTCGCTTCTGGCAGTCACTGCCTACATTATCATAGCTCTTCCTCTCGGCCCCTGAGGCCACCATCGACCACCAGTTTGCCACCCGCAAGAACGGGCTACTAAGCCGCCCTACCTGCCTCCGAACCACTCAAGGAGTTTATCAAATCTCTGAGGGTGATGAGGGTCGACGGGAGACGCCGTAAATGCCAGCTGAGTCTGGCCTTTGATTCAACAAAATTGCTGCGGCGACATTGCAAAGCTGGACAAGCGCGAAGGACGGTTGGAGCCGGAGATACCTATTGGCGAGCTCAATTTCATTCATTCTGAGCGAGTTGTATGAACAGGTGCGCTGGTTGAAATATATGTCGTGTCGTGTCGAAGGTGATAAAGCTCTATAGCCACAAAACATGTCGGCGCAAGCGTTTTCGAACTGGCTGGATATGAAACTGGAGACTGTTGCTGCTGGTACCTGACTGGTGTCGAGTCTTTCAAGATGTGTCGATTTTTTCTTGTTTCTTGCTTCGGCGCGTATTCTTGCGTTGGCGGTTGGCGGTTCCTCGGGCTCACACGATGGTTGGTTGAGGCCTATACAGGCTCGCTGGTGTTTTAGTCCTGGTAAGAGCATATCTGACGTGTCGTTTTGAAGAATCATCAGAGAAACGATTAGATTGCCTTTCGCATCTTTCTGCATCTCTCTTACATCGTACGCACTCTACCCAAATGATCCGTTCTTTTCGCCAACGAAATGCTCGCGGCAGCAGCTCGCCATTGAATCGCAACTGCAAACGACGTCCTCGTGAGAAGGGACTGCAAGTTGTCATTCTCAAGCCCATCGAACAGTCAAGCAGAGTTCGGTTCTAATTGAATACACATGCTATACCTGGTATGTTCGGCGTATCGAAGAGTTCATGCAGAGGAGAGTAGGCATTTCCTTTTCCCAAGCTTCCGTTTGTACCGACACCGGGTGATTTGCAATGGCTAATTTCGCGATGGCCGGTGGAGCTTCGGCCAATTTCTCGGCGGTGGACGGCGCTGATTCTGGTTGGGCCGGAACGCAAGCGGGATTCGGTGACCGCTTCGTGGAGCGGGAGGCGCTTGCGGCGAGAGACGATGTCCGATGACTGGCTAAAATAAGCACGAGCAGAAGACAACAAGTAACCAAGAGCCCGTTCGAAACGACGACCTAGACGCAACGAGTGCGAAAAGAATGCCGTGGTCTGTTTCGTGAGCGAGAAGAAAAGAGAACAGAAGGACGAGGAAGGGAGAGTCGACGGCCGGGCGACTGCAAGGCGGAGATTAGTGAAGGACAAGCGTACAGAGATCTAGTGTTTTCTCTCCCTTGAAACCCTGCCCTCAAGTTACAATGCTCGCTGATTCTGGGCTGTTGATAAATAGCATGCCAGCGCGTCATCACGTGTCCGTGTCCGAGTTCACTTTCGCTTCCCACCACTTGCCGTGCCAGTGGCCAGTGTAGAACACCAACTTTTCGACTCTTTTCCCTTCGCGCTTAGGCTGGGGCATCGTTATGTTATGTAAATCGGAGTCCTCAGGGTAAAGTTACTTACAGTGTCTCGCTGGCATGCGTGTTTCCATTGAAGCGCCCTTTCCCTTCAATCTGCGTACTATCGGGATCGTTCCGAACAGTCTGGAGCGTACCCAGCGCTGCTACTGCTGCAGCGGAGACGCTCGGTGTCATCATGTCTTTTGGCCGACGGATTTCCAAGTTTCAAGTTGTTAAATCAGAAGGAACCGACTGCGAGGCGGACGACAAGATAGTGGCTCTTTGCTCTGCTGTGTATGATGAGGCCTAGGTCTAGGGATCCGACCGCAAGGTGCGCGAAAGCGAAGAATACAACACACTTCTGGCCCTCAAGTACGAAGCCAACAACTGTTCGATTCGCATCCGACTCGCAAGTCATCCCTCGCTTCGCTTCGCCTCCGGGACCGACCGCTCCCCTTCCCATATTCCTCCCTGACTCAGAAAAGAAAATCTGGTCCCGCGGTTTGTTTCCACTGATTTTGAATTTCACATCCGCCCCTTTTTTTTCTTGTTTCTCTTCATTTCATTCCAAAACAACCATGTCGACGTCTTCTCCAAGACTGCCTCCAGACCTCGAGCGCACGGTATTCGAGGTCGCCATCGAAGACGACAAGGGGAACGACAGCGCCCGCGCCCGCATCATCACGCTTCAACTTATCCTCGTCGCTCGGAGATGTCGGCTCTGGTTTGTTTTCCCCTCCTTTTCCTTTCCCCCCGATTAATTAAAATCCTCCCAAAAGGCTCGAACCGCTCCTCTACCGCTCCCTAACCCTCTCGCAATCCTCCTGGTCGCCCTCCCTCCCGCTCCTGCTGCGCACCCTCTCCACCCACCCGTCCGCCGCCTCCCAGTGGATCCGGCGCATCCAAATCGACCCCTATTTCACGCAAAACGACGGCACGGTGAACGAGATCCTGCGCCTCGCCACTGGCGTCGAGCGGCTCGTCGACTACTCGTATGGGCGCACACCCGTCGGGGTGTTGTGCGCCATGACGAATCTGGAGCGATTGTGTGTTACTCTGGATACTATTGACGGCTTGTATTTGCGAGCAGGACCCGGAGCTGGACCCGGAGCTGGACCCGTTTTTTCGCGGCTCACACATCTACATCTCCTGGACCCACCACAGAGCTGGGCCCGTATCGCCGCCCTCCTCACCACTAATCTCCCAGCACTGAAACACCTCGCACTGCGCAGCTACAAACCGCACATCAACCCCATCTACGTGCCCGCCCTTGTGAGGATCTTGAATTCGCGGACGCTCGACCTCGAGTCGTTGGTGGTGTACGTCGTTTCCTCACCAGGCAAGGAGAATTCGAATCTCATGGGTGCCGCTACGAACTTGAACTTGGACGTGTTGTCAATTCAGACGTTGGTAGAGGCGGACCCGCGTGTGCGGGTGGTGTCGCAGCCGCTAATCCTGGATCCTCGGTACGATCCGTGGCCGACACTGGGAATACATTGTCAACCGGAGGAGCCAGAGTGGGTTGGAGCAAAGGTGTGTGTTTTCCGCCCAGGCCAATCTCACTCCATGCTGATTAGATTCGAATTCCCAAGATCAAACGCACGAGACGGGGGCTCAGAAAACGCACAGGTAGCAGTAATACCCTCTAAAACGTCGGGGTGTAGTAGTATACAAGAGCTATAATAATGGTCTATGACCCGACGGTGAACGACTCGCCACAACCGCAAGCGTCCTTAATATTAGGGTTCTTGAAGGCAAATCTGGCACTGAGCGCATCCTCGGCCCAGTCCATCTCACTCCCGATTATCGAGAAGAGGGCCTTGCTGTCAATGAGCACGCGGACGCCATCCTGCTCGACGACCTCGTCGAACTTGCCGGGTTTCTCGACGTATTCGAGGTGGTAGGACAGGCCCGCGCAGCCCTTGTTGCGCACACCGATGCGGATGAGCTGTGGGGTCGGCGCTTGGAGGAGTGTCGACAAGCGGGCGACGGCGCCTGGGGTCTACAGGAGGTGGTTTATATTCATATCATACGATGGGAGGAAGGATAGACGTACAATGGTCAATGCAGCCTTGCTCGGCCGCAATGTTGGTCGTGGTTTCTCGGGCCTGGGTGCTGGCGGAGGACGAGCCGCCGTTTGCGGGGCGGCAGCGTCGGGTGATAGACCGGAAGGGACGACGAGCGGTGGGGGCTGTATTGTCGGAAGTGCAGCAGAATGCGGGTCAGGTCGGTAGGCAGACATCATTGCCCGTCGTGTCGAACCCGAGGCGCTGACGGCAAGACATGGGTAGAGGAAGGGGAGCGAGGAGAAGCGGGTTGCATGCTGCAGACGAGCGACGGCCGACATCCTGGTGGAGGGAGAGAAAGAAAGGTGTTGACGGCGATCTGGAGTGGACGCCGGATCCAGGCGAGTCGAGCTGTGCCACCCAAATTCTGACCACGCTATTGGCTGATGCCAGTCACGCAATTTGGAGTACCAATCGCCGACGATAAGATAAGATGGGTGTGCATTCACATATACAAAGAGCTAATAACACAAGGAGGGGTGGTAGCGCTACAGAGTGGGGGTATTCAGTATACAATCACAGGACAGCCAGGTCCAAAAGCAAAACGCCGGGCGTTATCTGCGGGTTCTTTGACCGCGACAGCCCTGCGAAGGCCGTGGTGCTCGTTAAAAAGTCAACAAGCCTGAGTCCATCTCTCCTCTCCGCTTCCTGGCTGGCGATGGGCAAGCTCTGACAGCGGCGACGGAACGCGGCGAGGACAGACACCTGTTCGCTGGACGACAGGGCATCGAAGGACTGCTGGAAGACCTTGTTGCGGGAGAGAGTGGAAAATGCCCTCAAGAACGTCGCAAACGCGGAGGTACGGGAGGTCCCGTTGGGCAACAAGCCTTATACTGTGTGGGAGGGCAGGATGGATGATCTCCAGTGCGTTGACTACGGGTCGGGTTGCAGGCTCAAACAAGACACGAGGGTCAGCAACGCGGACGTGCTTCGAGGAAAGGGTCATGTCGAAGCAGAGTACGGAGCTGGTGAGCAGAGGGTGCATGAGGTGGGAAGGTGCGTAGTCGGTGACTTCGGCAAAGCGGACAGTTCTGGCGGGCGCCATATTGAGGATGGTCCATGGCGCACAGACCCGACGCCTTTTAACCAGTTCTACTTTGGGACGTACCGACGGCGCGGCGCCCCGACGCTCGAGTCAGACTCAGAGTCAGACCCCGATTGCTGTAAGGGCCGCGGTACCGTCTTGGATGGATGGTGTATGATCACGTTCACAATGGTTGATGATGCGCCCTAAAATAAGCGCCGAGATAAGCGCTTAGCGCTTAGCCATTGTCCTTTGCACACCTCTAATCTCCGCTTCGAATTCACTGCAGGTATTATTCCTGCCTTCGTTTGACTGGCAATGAGCTTCTAATCGTAACCCACACTCAAGGAAAAAGGAATCGGGGGGTGCGCACATTGCTGTAGGACCCTGGCTTCATTGAAATTCCGCCGTCGTTCATGAGATGGCTGTAAAAAGGACCGTTCATTTCGCGGGCTGCATGTCTGGTAGAAGCTATCAACCAATCGCTAGCTGCTCGAGTCGAGGACCGCAGATCATCGGGAATCGGGAATCGGACCGACAATAGCACCCGTGAGACTTTTATTGCGTCTGGCACTTGTGGACGCCGACTCCGAATCCTTGCTGTACGAAGAGCTGTTACAATTAGTGGCGCTCTTCAATTTACTCTCTACACCCTCAAAGCCTCAAGGCCGACGCATGCGCGACAGCCTTTGGTGCGCCGAACGCATTGTTTGCCGCTCTCATTCACTGAGCAATCCACAGAAATCCCACATGTATCATACAGTACACAACATCACTCCCTCCACATCCTCGCACTCAAAGCCGCCCACGCCAACAACCGCCACGCAATCGCACACGCAACCGTGATCCCCACCAACTTGGAAGTATTGCGGTCCGTGAACGAGTACAATTGCAGCCTGCGCACAGGGTAATCAGTGAGACGAGCGTTGCAAAAAGCAGAGATCGAGATCCATACAGCTGTTCGCCGGACTGGGCGGTACATATACCCTGCGCAATGTCCGACTCGGAGCAGTGGAATTGGAGGCCAGTGCATTCGTTAATGAACTGGAGACGTTGCGTGGCCTTGAGCGGCGTCCCCCAGGCAATCTATGAACCGTTAGCTGAGTTGAACAAGCAGACAAACAAACAAACCCACAATTTGTAGCCAATATGGGACGGAGAGCGAAACTGTAATAAAATCAGCATCAAGCAAAACGACTCGAATCGCGAGACGCACGGATTCCACTAAATTGTGTCACCATCGACAATACCGTTGACACGAGCGATACCGCAAAGCCCATCGCGTCAAAGAAGGACGCAAAGATCAGTGCGACACTCTCTCCGAGGCTGTTGACCGCCCAGATGGTCACACAGTACTCGAAGTATATGCGTGCGTCTGTCTGCATGCCGACAGCGACGTTCATCTAAAAGAAAAAAAGTGGTCAAAAGTGTATCATCAATAAAGCAGAGGATCGACGGACAAAAACACCATAGAGCTGGATACAAATGAGCTTGGTTTCTGCAAACAGAAAAGGGAAGCTCACGAGGGCAGCGATGAACTGGAATGGAATCTCCATCAGCGAGTATGCCAGAATCATGGTGGTGACCGAGTAGGCGGCAGAGCTGCGGTATTCGTGCATGAATAACTGTCGGTCTTGCGGACTGCAAGAATATCAGTCACAGTAGCTCCACGAATAGCGAAACAAGCGAACAATACCGCGATTCCGCTAATGAGGCCAACGAATGGAAGCGCTGGAGGATGTTAACAGCAGGACAACAACAACAAACGCGTTGAACAAACCAGACGTGGACTGCAGATTGACGCTAGGGGGAGGTCAGTCCGAACTTCACAGACCGTTTGTACACAAACCCAATACGATCTTGACCACCCGTAGGACCAAACCGAAGCTAGTCAGAAAGATTAGATTTTTGAAGGGTCCCAATCATCAGCTCACCCGCTCATAAAACATCAGCAGCAAAACACCCGTCAGAGGCGCCTGCGTGAGCCGACCCCAGAACGCCTCTCTCTGACGCCACAAGTTCCGGAACATCCGCTCCCAAACCACAGGAAACGCGATATAGATGGGTGTGAACCGGCCTTCGTGGACAAGCACCGTTTCCTTATCAACAGAACCCTCGAGTTTATGCGCTTCGCCGTTATCCACCTTCTCGCGGTACGTCTTCCAAAAAGTAACCAGACCATTGACGCGGTCACGTGATTCATCTGCTTTACCGGTACGTTGATCAACGGTTACGAGGTCGAGCAGATGGCTGTCCGAATCGTCAGGTCTTGTGCATCGGGGAACAAAGAGAACAGCGCGTACTCGGCCGGGTTAAACCAAATCGACGGAAGTGGATATCCCTGGGTCTCCATGATGCGAACAGCTTCCTCCCGCTTGCCACTGAACACGGCGTTGCCGCCTTTGGCGAGAATGAGTAAATTGTCGAGACTGTGGAAGATATCGGAGCGAGGTTGGTGGATCGACACGATGACGGTGCGTCCACTGCGCGCGATGTCTTTGAGACATTCCATGACGTTCTATCCAGGAATTAACCACGGAAGGAAACAAACAATGGAATGGAACCAACATTGGCAATGAATGAGTCGAGACCCTAGAAAGAAGGAATGAGCTAATCGCAGGGAGCCACTATATCGACACGTACAGAGGTCGGTTCATCTACGACAAGGATACTTGGATCGCTGATCATCTGGACGGCAAGTGACAGCCTTGAGGCGGGTTTTAAGAGCACACCCAGACGAGAAAGAGAACAACTCACCGCCGCTTCTCACCACCCGATATTCCCTTGAGCAACTCACCACCAACATAAACGTCCGCACAATCTTTCAATCCGAGCATCAATAATACTTCTTCGGCCCGTGCGATTTTGCGTTTCTCTTTCCAGGTGTGAGTAGTTGGAGTGGTATATACAATCGTCCACTCACTGCTCATTTTGGGCGGTATCGCAAAAATCGCAGCATATCGGAGCCTATGACAAATTAGAAATGAGAGAGAAAAAAAGACCTGATGGGACTGACGTCTCCCGGACAGTGAGTGCGCTCTACAAAGCCCGGGTCAGCCTTGAATGCAAATAACTGACGCAACAAACAAGATGATAATCGTCTTCCTGCTCCACAAAGGCAACCGATTGGCGTACGTCGTTCGTGGCAGGCAACCCATTGAAGAGCAGTTCTCCGGAGGTCTCAAAATGCGCATTAGGGCCTGAATTGAGCTTTCGGTTTGCCAGCAATTGGAGGCAGCGTCGATTTCCCGGCCCCAGACGGACCCTGAGGGACCATAAGTTGCTAGACTGGCTGGATTCATTATTCGGTACGCACCAAGATAGCAGAGATCTCTCCAGCGCGAAAGTACGTCGAGATGTCGTTCAATATTGGTTTATCCTCTGCTGCACGAAGAAACGGCAGACCGGAGCTGACCCATTTGAAGCCGAGGTTCCGTATCTACAAGACGGAAACGTCAATGGCGATGTGACGGTCTTGAAAAGCACAAACCTCGACATTGATCTTTGCACGAGGAATATCCATATCACCGGTAATCGGTTCTTTGCCTCGATGGTCGGATGCGGCAGCCCCAGCGTGCTTCACGCCTCCGGGTTTGTAGAAGTGTAGGATAATCCCCGCAAGAACGTGCAATCTACGAACGAAGTAATGAGTCTTGTCATCCACGAAACCTGTCAAGGATACTGACATGACGATAATCGCGATTTCCGCTGCAAAATATACGACAATGGGTGTCCCGAGGGTAAAATGGAGCGCGCGAAGGACATTGTTGCCATCACATTGGGAGAGCGCGACTCCGGTGACGCCTTCACAAGCAAACGTGCGATCTCTGAACTGTGTCGTGGCGATGACGCGGAAAGAGTAGAACGTCGTGGAGCTATTGGGGAGATTTGTATGAGCTTTGGCGATGAAGACTTAGACATACAGCCATTTCAGCCATCGGAGCCAGACGGGTACAACAGTGAGCGAGCTATCAAGAGGTGAAAACGAGTTTGAGGAGAATCGTGTCGACGTACAATCCCCGCCGAAAGACTAGTCAAATCATTAAATCGTCCCAAGCGCGCGACTGAGCGTGCTTACGTGAAAAACAGCGAAAGCGCATTCGCACACATAGATGCTTGTGGGAAACCGCGCTGAACCTTTCGTCAACATCTCAGCATCAGGAAACTGCACAGATACAGACGAAAATCGAGGAAGCCATTAGCGCCATGCCCTGCGTCGCCCATTGCATGCAAATGCACTGAGAGACCAATCTATCAGCACGAACTCGCAGTGGATACAACCCACGTTGGCGACGACAATGAATAAGTTGGCCGCAAAGGCTTCTCGGCGCATGTTACTGAGGAGAATAGACTGTAATACGTTGAACTTGGGATCATGTAGGCTGGGTCCGCTTACACACTACAGCACTGGAGAATTACTCAGTTACAATGATGGAAATAAACCGAGAAACACTTACTAGACGGTAGGAGGAACCGTAGTCGGTACCAAATTAGCAATAAATTCAGCAATAATATATGGGAAGGTGCTCTGCAGCGTTCTTAAGAGTCTCCAATATGCACAAAACCAGCGATACGTACATAGAGACGATCCTGAGCAACG
Organism: Mycena amicta; assembly: GCA_029282125.1. Lineage (NCBI taxonomy): Eukaryota > Fungi > Basidiomycota > Agaricomycetes > Agaricales > Mycenaceae > Mycena > Mycena amicta. The sequence continues at coordinate 4,350 of JARIHP010000150.1, read as the reverse complement.
CGACGTCAGAATAGGGGCCAGTCAAGAAGAAGAAACGTGCCTCCCGCTCTCTGTCGAATATGATCAAGTCATTGCAATACTTGTAGATCCAGTACACCTAATGTCGGTTAGAATAGGCAACATGATAGCATCACTGGACACACTTGAGTAAGATAGTAGTATCCGGGGTAAAATTGAAAGCTAGCGCCCTGTAGATGCATGAACACCGACCACAAACGACCAACAACCGATTCATACACACCTTGAGACTCTGAATATCCGCAGGCGTTCCCTGCAGGTTGTAGTACGTCAAGCCCATGAAGATCCCGATCCCGATACTCTGGATCAAGAATCCGGCGATTTGTCCAAGGTTGCGATACACGTTCAAATGCGAACGGTGTAGCAGGATGACAGTCCTGCTTAAGCAGCCCGGGTCGTGGCTTGGATGTCGTTTTGATCATCCGGCGCAAGCCCGTCATTGTGTTGTGAGGAGTGCGAGATGGTGTGGGCAATTGCGTGCTGGAACGGCGGCGGAGCCAGGACGTCGGGATCGCGATCTTTCCACGCTTGAACGAGTGCAGCGACGCGTGCGCGCGACTCTTCCTCCTGATCTGGGGAGCGATTGTCGATACTCGTGACGTCAATGAGGAAATCTGCCCGTTCGTCAGCACTCTTTATAGCAAGGAAAAACGGGTGAAGTACCGAGGGGATTGGTCTCCTTCCGCAGCTCGCACCCATGCTCCTCGAACCACGCAAGACTATCTTCACCTCTCCCGCTATACACAACATCTCCTTTGGAAAGAACCATCAAACGGTCGAAGAGCGGGAACGCGTCGGATCGAGGTGCATGGAGGGACAGGAATGATTGTGCGGGAATGGCGTTTGGCCAGGTCGGAGAGTGTCTGAAGTAGGATGAAGGACGTTGTTGCGTCGAGTCCCGTTGTTGGCTCGTCGAGAATGAGGACAGAGGGCATGGTGACGAGGACACATCCGATCGAGAGACGTCTGTTCAGGTGCGTTAGTAAAAAAAAAGTTGTTAAATCAGTATCTGCCGGGCGTACCTGCGCTCTCCACCAGAAATTCCTTTGCGAAAATCCCGCCAACCACAGTATCCGCACCACTCCTTCAGGCCGAGCTCCTCAATTGTCTGATCCACAATCTGGCGAACCGCGCTCTTTGCGACTGTCTTGGGCAGACGCAATGCAGCTGAGAACATGAGGGTCTCGCGCACAGTCAGGTGCGGAAGTAAATAGTCGTTTTGTCGAACAAAGCCAATGATCTTGGAGACCTTGAGTGTTTGGCCGGATTGTTCTTGCCCTGCAGACGAGAATGATATCGTGCCGTCTAGAATCTGCAGGCCCGCAGCCAGACGGCCTGCCAGCGAGTTCAAAAGGGTCGTCTTCCCAGAGCCAGACCCTCCAATAATGGCGAGCAGCTCGCCAGCCGCGCATGTCCCTGACGCGGCGCGCACAATCGTCGGCCGCTCCGGAGGTGCGTCTTCCAGGTTCTGTTTCTTCTTTCCCTTGAGAAACGGGAGGGGAATCGACACACGGCCAATTGGAATTCTGTTTTTCGTCGAGACGGGAGCACCTATGGTGAGGTTCGTGATGGTCGGGTGTACGCCTTGGGCGGAGGGAGCGAGAGGATAAGCCCGTCGGAGGCCGCGACCGCCTCGTCTGGTGGTGGAGAGGTCATTTTCGTGGAGATATAGGTGGAGGGTCAAGACGACATGGAGGAGGGACAGGCGAGGTGTCGACCCCGGGTTGTCGCGTGGTTCCATCACAGACCCGCATGTGATAGCCGAATAAAGTTCATTTCGAGCGTACTAGAGAGAGACTGGAGAGGACTGGAGGCTACTGTAGTGTACGCCGCTAACTTGAAGAGCCTAGTGCGATTTCGCAGCCTAAATTTACGTCACCTTGACATTTTCTTTCATTTCACACGCTCACGGCGGCAATCCTTTCTTCTCACCGTTACAAACTAGAGAAGAGCTACTAGAAGAGGCTCACGAGCGTTGTGAACGTCTCTCCATCGCTATACTGATATACAACACCTCGAACGATCCCATGCGAGCCGACAGTGGGTTCAAGATCGTATTCTAACACCCCATCGCCTCGAAGCGCAAACCCAAGATTGATTGGCCGGCGAGCCCTGAATGCTCTTGAATCCCAGCTTCTGGTAAAACTTGCCCCCAGCAATATTGCGCGGATTCATGATCAACCACACTGCATCGATGCCCTCGCTCTGCAAATACTGCGCCGCGTGCTCAATGAGCTTGCGCCCCCAGCCCTTTCCTTGATGCGACGGTAAGATGTCGATGTGCAGATGCGCCGGCGCAAAATCGACCGTCGTTTGAGGAAGCACGCGGAAAATCTTGCAGGAGTTTCGCATAGGCTCGTCGGCAGGTAAGCGTGTCGACCTCGACCGGATATTTGCTCGCGAGGACGGGCCAGAGGTTGTCCTCGCGCGTACTTTTCGTATTGCGGCGTGTCCTTGGACCCAACCTACACGGTGATGAGCGTTGGTTGGCGTAGGCCGGCGGAAAATACACGCACGATGTAGCCGACGATCTCTCCGTTATCTTCCTCCATGACGAAGCCCCAGGTGGTGGGGAGATTGACGTAGGGCACGGCCCAAACAAGTCCGGGGAGCTCGGGGAACTCGTGCAGATGTTCTGCGGACTTGCCAGAGTCCGCAGTGAGCAAGCAGATTCGAGAGAGGGTAGGTGCGTCGTCAACACAAGCTGGGCGTATTTTGACTGTCATGTTGGAGAACGACTCGGAGGAGCGAGGCTACCCTTTTAAATGCTGTTAGAAAGGAACAAAGGACTCATCCGCGCCAGGGCTCACCTCATTTTTTTCTATGCAGACCTCGGCTTGACGAGATGCCCGCGATTACCGCCGCGTTGGAAGTCGAAATAAGAACACCGCCGGTTTGTGATCGTCTCGAAAGTTTAAAGCGCTCAGTGGTAGTGCGCACTGGTTATGTGGCTCGTAGTGCGCACTCCATTCTAACACTGCCTGCGAAAAGTAGCGCCGAGCTAGATAACTGGCGCTCAACAAAACGGGCGCCAGTCCAGATGTTTTGTTAGAATGGTGCACACCATTCCAAGTTCCAACTTGAACAGGTGAACAGCCCTGAGCCTTGTCAATCAGTTCAGATAAACAACGTGTGGGCGCCACTTTCCAGGGTGGTATTTGGGCGGCGCGGAGTATCGTGAAAATAGAAAAGGGAGGCGGGAGCGGAGCGACCGCCCCGGTCCAGCCCGCGAGAGCTGTGCAATTGACGTCATGCCGAGAGCCAGTTTGACACCCGAGGTAAGCTCTTTTAGAGAAAGGTAATAATAATCAGGGCATCGGCCCTGCCAGCGTTGAGGCAAGAGCGACAGCCGCAACTGCATTCATCAAGGTCCACATGAGCCTACACAGTTCAATACGTCGGAGTGACCTGTGATGCGAGTTACCTTTGCGACCACGGTGCTGTTCTGAATGCTGCTCTGAAGACTCTTGGCCTGTTTGCTATCTCTTCATCGTGTTGGAGTCAACTCAACTTGAACTTCACGGCATCTGTCCGCAAAAGGCATCGCCCTTCAGTCCCCAAATTAGGACATTGATGTGTCCACAGGCGATGTCGCCGCTCATTATTCCTTCTCTCCTTCGTCCCTCATGTCTGCGGCCCTTCATGTCGCCTCACTCGTTGCCAAAGCCATCGTTGCCCTGATTTTCCTGCTTTTTGCACGCGGCCTCGTCTGGCTCATCAACCTCTTCCTCATCGCCCCCAAACGCGACCCGCTGAGACACCTCCTGGCCCAGACGGTGGTGCCCCTTGAGAGTCATTTCAACCAGGTCAACGAGTGCGTGTTTGATCTTTTTTTCCTGCCGTTGCTTTCAACTGATCTGAACTGAACCAGCCCTGATACACCCGAGGTGTACAGCAACTGGACCGCGCAATTCGGAAAGACTTTCAGATACCACGGCTATGGGAAGCACGACTATCGTCTGATGTCTTTTGATACACGCGTTTTGTCGCACGTCCTCTTGTCTCCGCTGTATCAGAAACCGTGGCAAACACGCTCGTATCTCGGCAGACTTTTGGGACGCGGAGTCTTTAACATGGAGGGCGCTGAGCACCGGGCTCTGGTACGCTGAAATCTTGCCTTTGTTGTCCGTAAACTGATTGGATCCTCGTAGAGGAAGCTAATTGGGCCTGTCTTCACCACCCAGGCCGTTAAAGGCGTCGCTGGGGTGTACTTCCAGAAAGCCGAAGAGCTCTGCGATCGCTGGGACACACTCATCAGCACAACGGACTCGTCTGCCGCCTTCGATGTTGCACACTGGATCTCGAGAACGACATTCGACATATTCGGGCTGG
>JARIHP010000149.1:0-72776 GCA_029282125.1 Mycena amicta | reverse complement strand
GCCTCGCTGAGTCTGCAATCATCGTAGGTCTCACCACGGATCAACATAGGATCCACTTTTTGCTGATGTTGTCCTGCTTGAAGTGACTCTGTTGCCGGTGCCAGCGTAAGTACTTACTTGAACAGTTGAACTTGAATGCGTTGACGCTGCAGCGTGACACCAGCGACGCGCCATCCACGCTTCACGATGACATTTGACGCATCGTTGACGCAGCACTGACCCCGCTTCAACGCTGCATCGACGCTGCCTCAACGCTGCATTGACGCTCCGTCAACGCTTCCCTGATCCAAGTTTGACGCTGCAGCACAGCATTTAACGCTGCAGCAACGATCTTGCGACGATCCATCAACACTCCATGATGAAATTGCCCGACTGGGATACTCAACTCAGCGATGCCAAGCGGAAATTTGGTGAAGATATGGGTCATTTTCAACGGAGAATAGGACACAACGACGGTATTTACCGGCCCATATTGGTCTTGTTCCAGATCCAGCGTCGTGAGCTGACGCCCTTGTATTCCATACAACTTCCCATCAAAATCTACCCGAATTTGACGCTTCATCAATGCTGCATCAACGCTGGCAGCGTTGATGCGTCGTTGAATCGTTGAATTCTGGTGTCCCGTTCCAAAGGCCTCTCAAATCCGCATCCAACACACTTTGTTTCAGAGTGAACGGAGCAGAACCAAGGCCAACGTGGCAGCAGCTGGCTCAATATTTTCTCTCGAGCAGTTATATTTCCCAGTGAACCTAGCAGGTGTTATTTAGAATACTTCTGCAGACTGAATTACATTACCAGACGCTCCAAAAGAAGAAAAAGAAGAAACAGCGCCCCATAACGGTATCTTATCTTATCTATATTCTGTCTCTTGATCGGATCACCGTGAACAGCCTTATGCCAGAACTCTCTCCTCTCTCCGCTTGCGACGAATATGAAGTCCCAAGTTGAGCCAGTGCCGCTGGCGCCTCACCGCATCAACAATACACATGTTTCGGGCCGTAACAATGATGCGGAAGGGTACTAAGGTCATGCGGTTTACAGCTAAAGCCGCTCACTGGAAGTAGGCCTCAGGCTTCGCAATTTTTCCCAGATGCCTCTGGATTTCGCGTGGATGGATCGCATTTTACGAACGTGCAGGGTGACATGCACATTCATCCTGCCCAGCCGGCTGCAGGTCAGCTTTCCTGAAAACTCCGCATTGCTTTGGCTCTGACGACAGTTTTGTAGGTCCCTCGCGAATTTCCACCGTGGTGAGGACGTGCTATTCTTCGGTCAGGCCCTGATGTCGCTGTAGATCGAGACGCAAAATCGAGAATCTGTCTGCTCTGACAACGAGATCTACTGCAATATTTGCTGCGGTGGAAGCGCGGATATCCTCTCTTGAATCCGGCACCTTAAGAAAACCTCCCGGCTGCGTACCGAAGGAGGGGTATCTGCATCGGGGACGTCGGCCGGGTCACCCCAGAGGGAGACTTTGATTTCTTCTTCAACATCTACCTCCCGGAAGACCATCCTATAAACAACAACTACCTTCCGGGGCGGCTTCTGCCCATTAAAACGTTTTGATGAAGAGAGATATCTCGACCTACAACTTCAAACGAGGAAGCGTCGTTTCAGAATCGGTCCAAGCACAGTGCCCAGACCTTGATTCAGCGTGAGTTGTCGACTCTGTCCCCTGATCACCTTTAATCTCACCTTGTCAGTGATGTCGAACTGCAGTTTGCCTGCAGAGGGCCCCAGTGGAGCTCTTCTTGCATTGCCATACGGGTCGCAACTCGCAAAGCTCCAAAATGTGTGAAGCCATGCGGCGATACGCTGCTCAAAATGCAGAGAGCTGGTATCGCTATGTGAACGAAGAGCGGGGACGTCGACTCGTCAACGGTGGCCTATATCTCATCACTGGCTGCGAAAAGTTGCACTGCGGCGGAATGGCCACGTGTTACATCCGTGCATACTGACTCTATCGGCACTTCATCGGCCTCCGACAAACTCCGACCTTACCTTGTTCTCATTCGAGCTTATCCGTCTTGCTCTGGGTTTATGCAATGAAGCTTACTGAGCGTAACCCATATCCGTTTATCCTTACTTACTTCTTATTCCGTATCGGTCTCCGAGTTTGTTCCTCTATGCTTCTATGATCTTCCTTGTTCTACTTATGCTCATGTCTTGTTCATTTCCTTACTCGTATACAAAGGACTGCCTAGTATTTAAGCGTTACTTCTTGTACTTGGTAGTCAGTCTGAATATGAGTTCGTTAGACCATTCCTAACGGCCACCAAGTTCTCTTCTTCTGAATCGCTCTCTATCTCAGTCCGCGTCGGCATTCCTCGGCCTCCGATACTCTGTCTATTGCAGTCTGCAAGACAGGCAGGCGTACGTTTCACCACTGTGTAGCGTTTACGCAACGACTGCTCCGATTCATTATAGTCTTACCCCGTCGGACTTCCATCGGCCTCCGACTTACTTCTGCTCTTGACTTGGCACGCACTTAACACCACGTTTCAAAACGTCGCACCTGGCCGTGACTTCGACCTCTCTCTGGCACCCCTGGCTAATCCAGACGGCTCCGTCAAATACTGCTTCTCAAGAGGTGACCCGGCACGTACACGCACGTTCTCAACGCCGCGTCCAGGCAGGCGACTACGATGATCCCCCAAACCATACGGTATTCCTGCGTGGTTTCACCATCTCCCTCGGTGAAGGAATATTGGGCCGGCTTCGGGGGGAGCGTCCGGTTTTCGCATATTGGGGACACGACTTATCCGAGGTTACATCCCTTTCAGCTCGCAACGTTCCTTCTTGTCTACCTCCTTTGGATTCTCGACTAGAGGCGGCGCGAGTGGCAGCATGCAAGTAGCTGCGCTCGGTGCACGAGATGTCCACATATCTGACTTGTCTGCCACTCCGAAGGTGAGCATTGACGTTTGTGCTACTCAAGCCGCTCAGTGCTCGAAGATCCCTCATCCGTCACAAATCATTAACGACAACTTAATTCGAATGGTGAGTCGTCGCTTCCATACCATCAGCCTGAGCATCGAAAGAGATTTATTCAAGTGCATGTAGGCTTCGAAAGCGTCCGTAGTAATAACTCACGACGATGATTGGGCGGACGCAATGCACGAACTTGAAGTGAGCAAAATAGGATTCAAAACTTGACTCGTGCTGACGGCGACCGCAGAATAGTGGCATGTTTACTGAGTCCACGTTGCTCGGCAAAGTTTTAGATGACTTTGAAATTGAAACAGAGGGTGGTAAAGTTCACACTGTGCAATCGATGGACTCGGATGTAGTGCTGAGTTGTGCTCAATTTTCTTTTTTCTTTCAGGAACTGCCTTCTTGGTGCGCAAGCTGGTCGAGGAGTTGCCTACTGGTCACGACCACGGAGCCTCGATCGTCGACGCTGGTATGTCGAACAGTTTAAGAAGTTTTTGATTCAATTAAAGAACTCCTAGACGAAGTCCAAACCGATGAAAGTGAGCCAGATTCCGACTCAGCACGCAAGCAGCGGGTCGAGCCTCCCGATGCCTCCTTCTCCACCGACAGCTCAATCCACAACGACAAAATCCGCCCAGAGAGACCTGCCACCGATCGAATCCCTCAGGCTCGTCCACGAGACGATGTGTTCTTCATCGACTCTAAGCATCACATCCCTCATACCAGCAAGGAGCCTGGTGCCAACGAGGAACTTGAGCTCTTTGGACGCACTACCATGATCAAGAAGGCGCGCCATGTCCTCCTGTGTCCGAGGCGGAGAAGGAGCTGCTTGAACGGTACCGGTATCGTCTACGTTTGAGGTGGTTTGCCGCTGTCGCCACTGCTGTTTTTCTTGTTCTTCTTCTTGTTCTCTTTCGTCTTCTTATTCTTTTTTTTGGATGTTGAGCCTGTTGAAAGAATAAAGGTAGAGTCTAGATAGAGTGGGCTTTTTATACTACCAGGAATAACCGTGTAATAACAATACATAATTATAGAGTGTCAAACTTGGCGCAGGGTTTGTGTTGCTCGTACGGTACGGCACTTTCGAGTACGATTGGCTTTCGAACAACCGTGGTTAGAGCAAAATCACTGACATCAAAACGCAAATCCGTGCAATCAGTCTTTTTCTGCCTCTCGCGAACCGGACTCTTTCAGGACCCCCGGCAACCGTATTTGATGCCTGAGGCCTCGTTTTCGGGTAAAAATGGGCACTTTGGGAAGGTCGAAGTCGGGAATTCGATGAACGTCCAAATCCGAGTCCAGAAAGCGTGGGAACGAAAAAATCACTGGGTAAAAAACGCCATATTCGGGCTCAGGCCTCTGAGCGGGTTGCCGGGGGGTCCTACTCTTTCCGCCCACTTACCCTCGGCCAATCTCGTACCGACCATGAAGGCCGTATGATTTTATCGCTCTATGTGGAGTGACTAGAGTCTATGATGCGAGGCTCGGCGTTGGTCGTGCAGATCCGATGCCAGTACACGGTGTACTGTACACCTCGGAAGCCAAACTTCCGACTCCCGAGTTGCATACATGTAGTATGTATCAGCAGGCGAACCGGACGTCAGATTCGATGACTTTTGTCCGACCTCGGATGGCGACAAGTTGCAGCGGAGGTGCGTTGCGATTACCTCGTGAATTCCGCGCGGCCGTTTGCACATGTAATTTGCGCGTAGTTATAAGCACTCGAGAGGAGCTACGAGTCTTCCATTACAATGACGACCCCCATCCCCCAGCCGCCCAGCGTCCCCTTCCTCGGCAATGTTGCCTCTATCGAGCGCGAAGTCCCTCTCCGCTCTTTCTCGCTCCTGGCCAAAACCTACGGCGAGATTTACGAGCTCGATCTTATAGGTCTGTCACCGTCTTCGCTTTATCCCTTTACCAACTCGTGCAGGCCGCCATGTCACATTCGTCTCGTCCTACGCACTTGCGAACGAGGTGTCCAATGAGAAACGGTTCCAGAAGCGTGTTAGTGGTGCGCTCGCTGAAGTCCGCAATCTTGTCGGCGACGGGTTGTTTACGGTCTGTCTCTCAATTTTCTATTCTCCACTGCTTACACTAACTGCAGGCACAACCTGAAGAGCCCAACTGGGGCATTGCTCGTAAGCTCCAAGCCCGCGCACGTCAGCGATAGCACTAACGCCTGCATATGCACACAGACCGGCTCCTCATGCCCGCCTTCGGGACCCTGGCTGTGAAAAACATGATGGAGGAAATGCGCGACATTGCCAGTCAGTTGCTTCTCAAGGTTCCTACTCCCTCACGGCTCCTTCTTTGCAAACTGAGAATCCACATAGTGGGAACGCTTTGGCTCTGAGGCCCTCATCGATCCCTCCGACGACTTTACGCGCGTGGCCCTGGACACCGTCGCCTACTGCTCCATGTCCCACCGCCTCAACTCGTTCTACACGGCAGAACAACCTGAATTTGCCACTGCCATGGGCGACTTCCTTCTCGAGAGCGGCAACCGTGCTAATCGACCGAGGATCGTGCAGGCTGTGATGCGCGGTACTAACGCCAAGTACGAGGCTGATAGGAAGAAGATGCGCGATCTGGCCGACTCTATCGTGGCGAACCGTCGCGCACATCCGATTCCAAAACATGATCTACTCGACACAATGCTCAACTCCCGCGACCCCAAGACGGGCCAGACGCTGACAGAAGAGTCCATCGCTCAAAATGTACGCTTTCTCGAGTCATCGTTTACACGCCCTGAGACTATAAGCAGCTCCTCACCTTCCTCATTGCCGGACACGAAACCTCCTCCGGGATGATGACCTTCATGGTGTACAACCTCCTCAAGCACCCCGAGACGATGCGCAAGCTCCGTGCGCAAGTCGATGAAGTGCTCGGAGACCGGCCGGTCCAGTATGAGGACTTTGACAAGCTGACGTATCTTGTTGGTGGGTGTTCTCCCCTCGGAACTTGCTCGTCCAATTCAACACCTACCCAGCCGTAATGCGTGAAGCCCTCCGCCTCGCTGCGCCTGCATCCATCCGCAGTGTTGTGTCGCTGGAGGACACGACGCTTGGCGATGGCAAGTACGCCATTAAGAAGGGTACGACAATCTCAATTCAGGCTTGGGAGATGCATCGCGACCCTAAGGTCTGGGGAGATGACGTGCGTCCTTTGGGTCTATCCGAAGAGATGTCGCTAATAAACAAACAGGCAGAAGAGTTCCGCCCCGAACGTATGATGGATGGTAAATTCGAGGCGTTGCCGGTATGTTCACCTCCCCTTGGAACAGAAAGATTCATTAGCTCATTCGTAACCACAGCCGAACGCTTGGCAACCAGTGCGTTCTATTGACCTCTCTCCGTTTCATGACGGCTGAAATTCTCTCTGCAGTTTGGCTTTGGTATGCGCGGATGCATCGGACGCGCCTTTGCCTGGCAAGAAGTCCTCATCATTATGTCTTCCGTCATCCAAAAATTCGACCTTTTTCTCGCTGACCCGTCGTACACGCTGCACCTCAAGCAAACGCTCACGATCAAGCCCAAGGACTTCTACATCCGCGCTGCATTACGGAGCGACAAGGGTGGTTCGCAGATGTTGTATGCAGCTCCTTCGTCGACCCTTCTGAGTGGCCGGGATAGCGATGCTTCTTCGGGGAGGACTGTTGGACACGTGGGCAAGGTCGGGAAGCCGCTTTATGTGCTGTATGGCTCGAACACGGGCACGTCTGAGGCATTTGCGCAACGAGTCGCGAATGCAGCGCCTTCATTTGGTGAATCAATTTTCTCCGTTGACATCAGATTACCGATATTTATTGAGACGACAGGCTTCCGTTCTTCGATCGGGACACTCGATTCGGCTGTGGAGAAACTACCGACAGATGGGCCGGTGGTTATCATTACCGCGTCGTTTGAAGGTGCCTTGACTCTTCTTCGGAGATACTCAACCACACTAATATATGTACTCCCTACAGGCGAGCCCGCAGACAACGCTGCGCGCTTCGTCGACTGGATCCAACATACGTCCGAGAACGTCCTTGCTAACGTCAGCTTCGCCGTATTTGGCTGCGGAAACTCGGACTGGACCAGCACATACCAACGCATTCCTCTGCTCATCGACGAGTTACTTGTGCAGCGCGGCGCGAGGAGGCTTGTCAACCTCGGTTCGGGCGACGCTGGGACGGGTGGATTCTTCCAGGCGTTTGACGACTGGGAAGCTGGGATGTGGGCCGCACTCAGTAAGGTACGTTGTCCTAAGCGCCCCTCAAATTATACTCTTACCTTATATCTAGGAATACTCTACTTCCCGCTCAGAGGCGCCTGCGCAGACGTTGGAGGTGAAAACCGTCGATGCCGGCAAGGAACGCGCTACTGCTCTTCGTCAAACGGATGCGTTGCTTGGACGGGTTGTAGAGAACCGCGTGTTGACAAAGGATGGGCCCGTTAAGCGGCATATTGGTGCGTAGGACACTCCGTTTCGATGCGAGGCTGATGGTAATGGCTCTACAGAGTTTGAGCTCCCCGAGGGTACAACTGCGCACGGTACGTTTGATGCTCGCCGTCTGGATGAATTGCTGATGTCGTCTCGATAGCTGGAGACTACGTCGCAATGTATGTGACGAGTCGAGCCCTCGATGGCCGAGCTGATGTTATTCTCGTAGTCTTCCTCAGAACCCGATTCGCGATGTCCGACGTGTGCTGGCCCGGTTCGGGTTGTCGAACGAGGAAGAGGTATGCGACCTTTCTTTCCTTAGCAATCTGGTTTGACCTTTCAAACAGGTCATTCTCTCATCAGTTGGACCGACCTCCCTGCCCGTTGGCAAGCCTGTCAAGCTCTCGGAAATTTTGACGGGATATGTCGAGCTGTCTCAGCCAGCGACCAAACGCGATCTGGATATCCTCAGCGGCGCTGCAAAGTCTGAAGCGACCAAAGCCTACGTTGAGGATCTCAAGGCGAACTACAACGACGCTGTCCAGGGCAAGCGACTCGCCGTCTTCACGATCGTCGAAAGCCACCCCGACATCGACCTCTCCATTGGCGCGTTTTTGCAAATGCTTCCGTCTATGCGTGTCCGACAATACTCCATCTCGTCCTCTCCGCTTTGGAACCCCGCAAATATTACCGTGACTGTCAGCGTCCTCGATGCACCCGCCCTCTCTGGAACCGCGGAACTCCCATTCCTGGGTGTCGGCTCCAACTACCTCGCTAGCCTCATCCCCGGCGATCGCGTCCAGATGGCTGTTCGGCCCTCTGCCGCCGCCTTCCACCCTCCAGAGAACCCACTCACGCCAGTCGTCATGTTCTGCAGTGGCTCTGGGCTTGCACCAATGCGGGGCTTCATACAGGAACGCGCGGCACAAAAGGCATCTGGTCGTGAAGTCGGGAAGATGCTGTTGTTCTTTGGATGCCGCTCGCCCGAGCACGACTATCTTTATTCAGACTCGGATCTGATGGAGTGGTCGGCATTGGGTGTGGTGGACGTGCGTCCGGCGTTTTCGCGCGCGACAGAGCTTTCTGAGGGTTGCAAATATGTGCAAGAGTGCGTTTTACCCTCAGTTTCAATTGTACTTCTCGGAGCTTACCAGTTTGCTAGTCGTGTATGGAAAGATCGCGCTGAGATCGACGAGGCATACCAGCAGGGTGCTTTGGTATGTAGTGCAAGTTTTCTTGTACCATACTCACCCCCCCGCTCTTACAGTTCTTCACATGTGGCTCAGCTGGCGTCGCGAAGGGCATAAAGAAGACTTTGGTGGATATCATCCGGGTAATGAACGATACGGACGAGACGGATGCTGTCGGGAAGTTTGAGAAGATTGTGAAGGGCCGGTATGCGACGGATATTTTCGACTAGACTAAGCTAGATTATTTATGTTTGGTTCTCGCACTAGAGCATGAGGCACCTTCGCAGTCCATACGCCACGAATGTCCCCTTTGAAAGCATTTTGTTTATACACCGAGCCGTTTACGTTCGTCGTCGCGTTCCACCATGATCATCATCAGAATCAAACCGATCTTTGAAAAAAACTTTGACCTCGAAGGCTACCTCGTCGGCGCGAGATGAACTTCGAAAACGCCAAGCTTCGCGCTCAGGTCGCCGAGCTCGAAGAGCAGCAGCGAGCGTTCGAAGCTACCGAAACGCGCCTATCAGACCTGCGAAGGCAGCTGCAGTCGGTCACCTACCCAGCGGACACCCTTCCTCCCGAAATCCTGTCGCTCATATTTGGTTTTTATCACGGCTCCGAGGCTGGGAACCCGGCGAAACCTAACTTGTCCCCGCTCCCTCTCACACGAGTCTGTTCTGCTTGGCGATGCATCGCTTTATGCATGTCGGAGTTATGGCAGTCAGTGGAAGTCGAGCTGAGCGAGCCGCTGCCTCCCCATTTGCCTCAGGTCCTCACCGACTGGTTTGGGCGTGCGGGCACTCGTGATCTAGCCCTCACAATTTGGGGGTTCCCCGATGATGATGATGAAGACACAGACGAAGAAGATGACGATGACGGCTCGGATGAAAATTCCGAGTTCCATTTCAAAGACCTCAGCTCATTCTTCGGGCAATACTGCAGCAGACTGAAGACACTCGAGCTGAAAAACATACATGGATCCAATATCGATACCCTGGGTTACTGGTTCCTGAGCTTCCCGCTCTTAGAGCGCGTCGAGCTCAGTGTCAACCCTAAAAGCTACGTCTACGAGCCCCCGAGCGGTCTCCTCGGCAATACTCCCTGCCTCATCACTGTCATACTCCGACACGTTACCCTTCCCATCTGGCCAATGTCGGTCGATGAATCTTGGCAAAATTTGACCACATTAATGTCTTTTGCCCCGACATACGTTGAGGAATGTGTCTCAGCGCTCAAACAACTGCCTGTGCTCACTTCTTTACACGTATCGCTGCACCCGGACGACAACTCCGCCGTTCCCGAGCCGTTCTGCCACGCAGCTCTTCGGGAGTTGCATGTAGACTATAGATGGTACCACTCTCTGGATGCATTCCTCTCGGCATTCACATTTCCCGCCCTGACGACACTCGAATTTGGCCAAGAAGGCAACGAGTCCCCCGCAATGGCCACACCGGACGTGTCCGCCTTTCTACTGCGCTCATCGCCACCCCTGCGCAAGCTAACCTTCAACCCTCGGACGGTCGAATCCTTGCTCCAATTCACGGCCAGATTCAACCTGAGCGACTTGAAGCTCTGCTACCCCACTCCCGGGGTCGTGACGCACTTCTTCCAGTGCTTCGCCACCGACGCAAGCTTCTGCGCCGAGCTCACCAATCTCGGATTTCTGACCCGCCGGACATTGAACCGCCACGCGGCCCGGGATGCGCCAGTCGATCTATTCGTCGACCTTGCGCCGACGGCCATCAAGCAGCGCAGAATCCTGCTGCAGGGTGATTTGTTGAGGCTTTGCGCTCTGCGCATCGAATATGCCATTCCGGACAAAATGGCCTTTGCATTTCCCGACGACAAGTTGGCGGGGTTGCGTGAGCTGAGGGAACAAGGAATGCATGTTCAAATCGGCAATTGCGGCTTGGGGAGGTCATTCTTTTAGCGGCAGACTTGGTTTGTTTGAACTTTTTGAAGCCAGTGAATGAGATCAAGCCAGGATACGAGAAACGGCTGTACATATTCGTAAACGCTCGTACATGCGTCGACGCACATGGTTACTCCCTCGGAGTATTGTGGCAATTATCTTCTTGTCTCGTCGTAGCATGCACGATTAGGCCGATGTATGTAGGTACCGAGCCCGCCTCATTGCGACTATCGTGGTATTTTTACTTCCTTCCTCCCCTCCTGTACTCAAATAACTTTTCCATAACAAAGTATTTTCTTCGCATTGTTCGTCTCGTGGCCGCGTTTTACCATCATCAGAATAACGCGCGTGACGGGCTTTCCATTCAACTTCC
The DNA here is from genome assembly GCA_029282125.1 of Mycena amicta. Lineage (NCBI taxonomy): Eukaryota > Fungi > Basidiomycota > Agaricomycetes > Agaricales > Mycenaceae > Mycena > Mycena amicta. The sequence continues at coordinate 61,945 of JARIHP010000149.1, read as the reverse complement.
ACCTAAATTCCAGGCTGTCTCCCCCGTTGTCGCGAGATGAACGTCGACAACGCCAAGCTTCGCGCTCAGGTCGCCGAGCTCGAGGCGATGCTGGTTCGCCAAAAGGAAGAGGCAGCGCAGCAGAAGAGAGCGTTCGAATCTACCGAAACCCGCCTACCGGACCTTCACAGGCAGCTGCAGTCGATCACCTACGCAGCGGACACCCTTCCTCCCGAAATCCTGTCGCTCATCTTTGGTTTTTATCACGGCTACAAGGCTAAGGGGAAGCCGGCGAAACCTCATTTGTCCCCGCTCCCTCTGACCCGAGTCTGCTCTGCCTGGCGATGTACCGCTTTGTGCATGTCGGAGTTGTGGCAGTCAGTAGAAGTCGACCTAAACAAGCCGCTGCCTCCCCATTTGCCTCAGGTCCTCATCGATTGGTTTGGGCGCGCGGGGACCCGCGATCTATGCCTCACGATTTCGGGGTTCGCGGATTATGATTGTGAAGAGACAGACGAAGATGACACGGATGACGACTCGGATGACGACTCGGATGAAAATTCCGAGTTCCATTTCAAACACCTCGAGCCATTCTTTAACCAATACTCCAGCAGGCTGAAGACACTCCAGCTGAAAAACATGCACGAAACCAATATCGATACCATGGGGGACTGGTTCCTGAACTTCGCAGTCCTAGAGCGCATCGAGCTCACTTTCGATCTTGAACACTATTACATGTATGATGCACCATTCGATTTCATTGGCGATACTCCCCGCCTCATCACTCTCGTACTCCGAAACCTTCCTATCTGGCCAGCATCGACTAGGATACCTTGGCAAAATTTGACCACATTAATATCAAATGGCCCGACATACGTTGATGAATGTGTTTCGGCGCTCAAACAACTGCCTGCGCTCACTTCATTTAGTGTGCCGCTGGACGATGGCGACGACTCCGTCATTCTCCAGCCGTTCCGCCACACAGCTCTTCGGGAGTTGTATGTCGACTATGCATGCCGCCCGCCCGCCCTGGATATCTTCCTTTCGGCATTCACATTTCCCGGCCTGACGACACTCGAACTTGACCAAGAGGGCGGCGAGTCCACCTCACTGGCCACACCGGACGTGTCCGCCTTCCTGCTGCGCTCATCGCCTCCCCTGCGCAAACTATCCTTCGACCCGCGGACGGTCGAATCTTTGCTCCAATTCACGCACAGATTCAACCTGACCGACTTGAAGCTCTGCTACCCCACTCCCGAGATCGTGACGCACTTCTTCCAGTGCTTCGCAACCGACGCAAGCTTCTGCGCCGAGCTCACTAACCTCGGATTTCTGACCCGCCGGACATTGAACCACCACGCGGCCCGGGATGCGCCAGTCGATCTATTGGTCGACCTTGCGCCCACGGCCATCAAGCAGCGCAGACTCCTGCTGCAAGGCGATTTGTTGAGGCTTTGCACTCTGCGCATCGAATATGCCATTCCGGACAAAATGGCATTTGCATTTCCCGTCGACAAGTTGGCGGGGTTGCGTGAGCTGAAGGAGCAAGGAATGCATGTTCAAGTCGGCAATTGCGGCTGGAGGAGGTCATTCTTTTAGCGGGAGACTTGGGTTGTTTGAACTCAACGAGAACGGCTGTACATACTAGTATCCGCAAACGCTCGTGCTCGTACATACCACGCATGTGTAGATGTGGCAATTATCTTCCGAGTCGTCGTAGCATACATGATTTAGGACCGAGCCCGCCTCATTGCTACTATCGAGCTCTTGCAACTTCCTTCCTCCCCTCCTGTACTCAAATAACTTTTCCATAACAAAGTATTTTCTCTCCCCATTGTTCGTCTCGTGCGTTTTATCATCATCAGAATAACGTGCGTGACGGGCTTTCCATTCAACTTCCACGCCGTTGTCGCGAGATGAACGTCGACAACGCCAAGCTTCGCGCTCAGGTCGCCGAGCTCGAGGCGATGCTGGTTCGCCAAAAGGAAGAGGCAGCGCAGCAGAAGAGAGCATTCGAAGCTACCGAAACCCGCCTATCGGACCTTCGCAGGCGGCTGCAGTCGGTCACCTACCCAGCGGACACCCTTCCTCCCGAAATCCTGTCGCTCATATTTGGTTTTTATCACGGCTACGAGGCTGGCAAGCCGGCGAAACCTGATTTCTCCCCGCTTCCTCTGACCCGAGTCTGCTCTGCCTGGCGATGTACCGCTTTGTACATGTCGGAGTTGTGGCAGTCAGTGGAAGTCGACCTAAACAAGCCGCTGCCTCCCCATTTGCCTCAGGTCCTCATCGACTGGTTTGGGCGCGCGGGGACTCGCGATCTATCCCTCACGATTTGGGGGTTCCCCGATGATGATGATGATGAAGACACAGACGAACAAGATGACGAAGACGGCTCGGATGGAAATTCCGAGTTTCATTTCGAAGAACTCAGCTCATTCTTCGTGCAATACTGCAGCAGGCTGAAGACACTCGAGCTGAAAAACATATATGGATCCAATATCGATACCTTAGGTGACTGGTTCCTGAGCTTCCCGGTCTTAGAGCACATCGAGCTCAGTGTCCACCCTGAAAGCTACTTCTATGAGCCCCCAATGGGTCGCATTGGCCATACTCCTCGCCTCATCACTCTCGTGCTCCGAAACCTTCCTATCTGGCCAGTGTCGAATACGATACCTTGGCAAAATTTGACGACATTAATGTCTTTTGCCCCGACATACGTTGGGGAATGTGTTTCGGCGCTCAAACAACTACCTGTGCTCACTTCATTGCGTGTATCGCTGCACAATGCCGACGGCTCCGTCATTCTCCAGCCGTTCCGCCACACAGCTCTTCGGGAGTTGCATGTTGACTATAAATGGCACCCCCCTCTGGATATGTTCTTCTCGGCAGTCACATTTCCCGCCCTGACGACACTCGAACTTGGCCAAGAGGGCTCATTGTCCACATCGGACATATCCGCCTTCCTGCTGCGCTCATCGCCACCCCTGCGCAAACTAACCTTCGACCCGCGGACGGTCGAATCTTTGCTCCAATTCACGGACAGATTCAACCTGACCGACTTGAAGCTCTGCTACCCCACTCCCGAGGTCGTGAGGCACTTCTTCCAATGCTTCGCAACCGACGCAAGCTTCTGCGCCGAGCTCACCAACCTCGGATTTCTGACCCGCCGGACATTGAACCACCCCGCGGCCCGGGATGCGCCAGTCGATCTATTCGTCGACCTTGCGCCGACGGCCATCAAGCAGCGCAGACTCCTGCTGCAAGGCGATTTGTTGAGGCTTTGCTCGCTGCGCATCGAATATGCCATTCCGGACAAAATGGCCTTTGCATTTCCCGACGACAAGTTGGCTGGGTTGCGTGAGCTAAAGGATCAAGGAATGCATGTTCAAGTCGGCAATTGCGGCTGGGGGAGGTCATTTTTTGATTGAAGTTTGAAGCAAATGAAAGATCGAGCAACGGTGCACATTTTTTGCTGTACATACATGACACGTTCACCAACAAAGAGTACATACTGTAACATACATGATTTAGGCCGATGTAGGTGGTTAGCTACGTACGGAGCCCGCCTCATTCCTCCCTCCTGTACTCAAATAACTTTTCCATAACAAAGTTTTGGATCAATGTTAGAACTAACTGTCCCCAGGACTTTAAAGTCAATACTGATACAAAGCCGTCGGAAACTACAGCAATACATTCAGCATCCCGCAAAACTAAACAGCTAAATAAATAAATATTAGCTGTCCTTACCAGAGTTTAGTCTACAGCATGCCGCTGCTGAGAACAACGCGTGTGTAACCAGTCCAGCTTACAGCTTACTCCGCCCGTCCAAACCAAACCTCGGCTCGATCCCTCGGCGAACTACCCCTCAACTCCCTCACTTCCCCCGCCTTGCCCCAAAAGTTGCCCGTAAACGCCCATCCATCCCCTTCTCCGTCCGACTCGGATCGCTCAACCCACTCGACAACATATCGGTCGTCCAATCCCGTAATCACATCTCCCTCATCTCCATCTACATTGACAAAGCCTTCACCTTCGCGCCTTCGTACATCCGCGTTGGACCAGATATACGACACATTGAAGGTGTTTGCGTCGAAATGGAGGAAACGCAGGTATGTTGAGAAGGTGCGTTTGAATGGGACGATGAATGTCGGTACTTCAGGCGCGTTTGCGTCTGTCGCGATCGGTCCTTGTGCGAGGAGTATGCGCTGGACGACGCTATCCTGGATGACCGCTGTACACGCCTCCGACAACCCCGCGTTGAACGTCGCCACGAAACACGGGGAGATGGGCCCGTATGCGCCATGCGTGAAGGTGCCCTCCATTGTATTCCAGGACGTCGTGGGGGGTTTTGGCGAGGACGGCCGTGGTGTGACTTTTTCTCGATTATCCTTGACGTTCTCGAGGAACTGGTCGCCGTATCTGTACGGGCAAGAGTAAGAGTCGGCAAACTACGCAAGCAAAAAAAAAAACCTCACCGCTTCGCCCAATCGATGCTCTCCAACCCAAACACCCTATCCGCGATCCACCACTTGACGCTCTCCATGATATGTCCGCCATTCTCATCGTTCGACAGGACCACCACCGCGAGGTTGTCGTTTGGGAACCGCGCGACTTGGGTCTTGAACCCGGGATTGCTTCCGCCGTGTTCGATGATTTCGTGTCCGCGGTACGAGTAGCGGTCTTGCCCGCAGCCGTAGACTTTCGGGCTCTGTGCGGGGTGGTGAGTTTGTAGAATAGTGTTTTGGTAAAGGATACGATACCAGCTCGGGAAAGGATGCTTTGCCTGCTGAGACGCTGACGCCAGTCGCGACGTGGTCAACCACGTCCTCAGGGATGACCGTCTCGTTTGTTAGTGGGTGCCTACCCTTGTTGAGTAGCATCGCGACCCACATCGACTGAAATAAGAAAAGGTCAGCGCTAGCGTCTGCATTATTCATCCAGACGCACCAAATCTCTCGCAGATGTCAAAACTCCCGCAGCACCCGCCCATATCCCCTCCTCGCCCGGTCTCTGAAAATACGGCACAGTGGGTGTCCTAGTCCCGTTTCTCCCATGTAGATAATCCTGCAGATGGTACTGGAATCCATGAGCGAGCAGTCCGCTAGCTTCCGCCCGTGCGACGGAGTAGGTCGAGGAACGCATGCCGAGTGGGGAAAAGAGGTGCTGGGAGATGTAGGACTCGAAGGACTGGTTGAGGAGGGTGCGCGGGAGGTGCGAGAGCGTTTCGTACATGAGGTTGTTGTACTGGTATTGCTCGCGCAGCTCGGCTGAGGGACGGAGGTAACGCATCGTGGATATCTACGCGTCTGGAGTCAACTTCCGACACAAATAACAAGAGGAAAACACACACACCATCTCAGAAACGCCGCCCTTCCTCGGCATACCAGAATAGTCGTGTCGCGGCAACCCAGTTCGGTGCGAGAGCATATCCTGTATCGTGACGCCGTCCGAGATGGAGTTGTCCATGAGCTGCCACTCAGGGAGCACATCCTTGATCTTGGTATCCCACCTCAGCCGCTCCGGGAGGCTGTCGTTCTTTATGAGCAGCCCGACGGACATGGCCAAGAACAGCTTGCTATTCGACGCGATGGCGAAAAGCGTGTCGGGTGTTACGCGCGTGCCGTCGGCTTGGGCAATGCCGTAGGCGCCATACTCGACGTCCCATTGGCCCGGTGCTGTGGGGTCTTGGCGGACGACGGCGACAGAGAGACCGGATGAGTTCCAGCGTGTAAGCTCGGCGTTCACGAAGGCATCGAGGTCGGGTGAGATGAGAGGTGGGTTGGGGGCTTGTAAGGGCCTTTGGAATGGCACTTGTAGCGCGCTGCTACCAACGGCTGCAACGAGGAGCAAAGACAAGCGGCGCATCGACTCGGTCACGGCGAAGTCACGTCGTCTTTCCACCGTGAAGGTATTGATACAGCTAATACAGACAGAAGTAGGATAGTTCCAGGGATATACGGAGGGTATAATCGACAGCACTAGTCGTGGCGGCCAAGAGCACGCGCCGCCTTGCTAACCAACGAAGCCTCTGCACGTTTCGCCTTTGCGCGCATCGACCTGTTTGTACATTAGACATGGCAAGAAGAAAACAACAGAAACAAAAACACATACTCGTCTTTTGCCTCCTCGTCAAGCTCTCTAATCTGCTCCATGGCATCGCGCACGCGGGCACGAGCATGTAGGACTGCACGGTCGGCCTCTGCCTCTGCCTCATGGGCCTGCGCAACCTTCTCGCGCGCCAGCACGACTTTGGGGTCGCGTTCCAGCGTGCGATGGAAGTTCTTGAGCGACACGGTGCCAAATATCGATTTGGAGGAGGCAAGAGAGTGGATGGAGGTGGTGGTGCGGAGTTGGCGGTCGGGTTCGGGCTCGGTGGGCGGGGAGGCGGTCATCTTGTGCGGCCGGAAGAAGAACGAGCTGCGTGTAGATACTGCATCGTCTGTGGAGGATTCGGAGGAGCGAGCAGAGTGGTAGGCGGAGTGGCCTGTGCCAGTCGGCGTTGGTTGTGGCTCGGGCGAGGTAGTGCGTCGGAGTGAGTCGAACAACCCGCCGGTAGGTCGGCGTGAAGATGGTGCTGGGGACGGCGGCATCGGGGCAGGAGAATCAGGATGGGCTTTGAAGAGTGGCATAAGGAGTCAAGAGTTGATGTGCGTGTTTTGTAGCAAAGTGGATGGATGAGGTCATGGTGGAGCTTCCGAACAGGTTAGCCCGACAGATTTTCTCGATGCGGATGTGAGTCGATGGACCCGTGGTCTATGGCGATGACGCGTCGGAGTCTCGGAGAGTGGCAAGAGATGGTGGCGGAGAGAGAGAGAGAGAGATGTCACGCCCCGTGACCGCGACTTGTCGCCTTTCGCTCGACGGCCATGTCGAATAAATCGTTTCCTCGCTACACTCTGGCCTACCGACAACCAGACAAATACCGCTCCATCACTAACGACCCTACCTCTGTCAAGCCCGAGTTCGAGGACAACAGCGTCCACCAAGTCTTCTTGTTGTTCAGTTCTAATCTGCTCCTCCTCTACTTCGTCTCTACCTCATCCCCCAAACATCTCTAGCTCGTCTCATCTTTCCGACTTCAAGTTGAATCGCGCCAACGTCACAAGCAGCACATCCCCCACTCCTGCGCATCCACTGCCCGACTCGGACCTCCCACGTCCCGCCAACTCCGCTCAGAGCCTCACACTTCGGTACCATCGTCCTCTGGGGTAGCACCGGTATCGCATTCACCAGGTCCACGGGCCCTCTGAGTCTGCCGACACAAAGCAAGACGACTACGACGAACACATTCCCGACGGCCCTCCGAGAGCGAAGGATCTGACCCCAAACACGGAAGGAAGGTTATTTTCGTGGAACGTGCTGGCTACGGACTGTACTAGTCGGCTCCTCTGCTCGGGAAGCACGCCAACTATCCCTCATGAAATCGTTCTTGGCCGGATAGACGAGGGAGGGAACGTTGCGTGGAAGGTTTTGAGCTCGCCGTACGTCTAAACGTCACCTGCTGATATATTCGCGTCTTTAAGCATCCTCACCAATTCTCCAGTCGACATTGCTCTCTCACAGCTATCATCCTATGTCGCCACACCAAACCTGGAAAAGACAGAAACGATCGTCGTTCGTCTGTCCGACGCTACCCCTGGCTCCAGTTTATCCACGGTGCTCAAGAACGGCATTCTCTCCGGAAATCGCGGCAGATGCGCTCTGGGGATGTACTTAAGCTTCTCGCTCAGTTTCAGGCATGCGACTGACAAGAGGATAGATACATTGTCTCTGCCAAACTAATTTAACTAAAATCGGCTCCGTTGGGTTTCGTGAAGCATCCTTCCGCGCATTGATAGGCAACTGCGGGAAGACTGCATAGGTTCGGCATCTCGTCGACCTCGGTGTGTCTTCCGTGGGAGGCCACAATTGGTGGAAGCCACGGCAGGTTCCTTGCGGCGCATCGTACGTCGTTTCTTTCGACAGTCAAGCACTGCCAGTGTATGGTCATCGGCCCCGATTATTGGTAGCCGTTGTCGACCCTATAGGTAGAATGGACCCGGAGGAAACAAATTCCCCGCCGATCAGGAGGCTGAAAAAGCTATAAAGGCAGCTTAGCCGTCTGTAATACGACGCTCGCCTCTTCAGCAAGATGGGCTTTCAATGCGGCCGTTTCCCCAGATCCACCATAGAGTGCGTCAACCCATCCCATCGTTCCGTTGCTCGTATTCACTGCGACCCTGTTTCAGGCGGGCAACTCTGGAGAGCATCGCCTCCACGCTCCGAGAGATCCAAAACGATATCGCTGAGATCAAGAACGATGTCGCAGACATCAAGGAGCTTCTCGAGCGCGTGGAGCGCCGCGTCGGGGACATCGAGCCAACTCTTACATCCCTCACCAACCGCATCACCCCCTCTCCAGCCACAAGCTCGCTCGGATCCGGAGCCTCCACGTTCGCCAGCCATGCTGGGGCAGAACTCAACGACTCGCTGTACTACGCAGAGTCGGAACATCAAGTCTTGTACAGAGTAAATTAGTTGCACAATTTTCTTGGATAATATATATTAGCTGTTGTTCGTTCTCCAAGCTCTAGTACAAGCAACGCTCTCCCTGAGTCTCCCATTTGCACTCGAAATCCAGCATCTGCAACGATAAGATGTCACACGACTCCGACTCAAGCGAGAGCGTATTACATGTAGGCAAGAAACACTGGCGAAGAAGACGAGTCGTCGCGTGAAGGATCGCCCGCCAGTGAGGTCTCCCGCGTACCTCGACCTCGCCCTCGCCTACAACGAAGCGGATCCACTGGCAGCAACACAAGCGTCCGAGTCGTCCGAGAGATCCTCCTCCCCAGACTCCCCAGCACCACCACACCTACCAGCGCCGACGGCACGAAAGAAACCGTCTGTTGAGCCTCAGCCCGTCAAGCTTTGCCTGCCCGCCATATCTTCCGTCGTACGTCCTCACGAGCCTCACCGACCATCTCAAGATATATCCAGTCGCGTAGCACATCCCCGACTTCAAGCCGAACATTGCGCCAAATCACCGCACACTGCTCGACCTCCCCACGTCCTGCCAACTCCGCTCAGAGCCTCAGACATTGGTGCCCATCAAGCCAGAGCCCATCGTCCAGCGACGGCTCGGTGCCTACTAGTACTAGCAACACAAGCTCCCATGGTCCGTTCCCACCTATCTCGCATTCCCGTCCGTACATCAACGTAGCACCTGTATCGCATTCGCCGGGTCAACGGGCTCCCTGACTATGCCGACAACAATCACGACGAAGACATTCCAAATGCGCCTTCACTCGTCCGTCTCCGCACCTATTGACATCTTCAAAACCACAACGCACGACGACGAGCGTCCTCGACGTCGGTTGCGGAGAGCGACACAGAGGACACGATCGGGTTCGGGACGGAGGGTGCGTTTACGCGTTTTGCACGTACAACATGACAACAAGGTCGCGAGGGTGAGGCATACCGAATTTCAAGGACGGGATGATACATATAGGCGAGATTTCGAAAATATACTCACTGTACCGGGACGTCGCGCCTTTCCTTCGCTTTCATGCGCGCTAACAGTGTTAACTTCTCGTAGAGTATTTGAGTGGTAGCCTCACTACCCGGCCCGAATTCTTACATTCCATGGCTGTATATTCTTTCAAAAACGGGCCTTCCAGTTATCCCAGCGTATACTCTTCCTCTTCTGTCTTTCTCAATAAAAGCGTTTCTCTGGGAACGTCTTGGCGCTCGTCTCGGCAGGGTGGATGCCTCCTTCAGCGGCCCTTTCTATTCTAACCGTGACGCCGGTCGCGCGACCTTGCCCTGTTTCAACTTTCTCGGGTCCAATTATCCAGACGGAAGCTGTGTTTTGCCTCCGGCAAACGCCCGACTCGAGTGCCCAGTGGCATCTTCTCGGTCTGCGATTCTGATTCTGATAAGATTCTGATGAGGGGGGCACGGTTTAAGGCTGTACACGAGCCTTCGCTGAGAGTGCTGTGAAAAGCTGTATTTCTACTTTATAGACAAGCACGCACTCTTCTTGGTCCTTTCACTCCTGTTTCCCTCCACGTCACCTCTTCAGGATGGAGACGTGCAGAGCCCTTCGCCGACTCAGACAACCTTTCGAACCAATGACCTCGGTGCAACTCGCTGCAATGATGCAGCGACCTCTCATTGTCGCAAGAACCGGGAGGACCGTGCAAGAGTTCTACTCCCGACTCGGTTCTTCTATCGAACGACGGGTGAACAGAATTGCACATCGGGCAGGACTGGGTCCCCTTGCTGTCTGCGAAAAAGTCCAACAGCTGCTCGGTGATGAGCTTGACCGGGAAGCAAGCCTCGAACTTCTCGCTACAGTAGCCCCATCCTGGAAGGCTCTATTGAGCTTACGCAAGTCCTGCTCTAAGCTCCTCAAGTATGCCCTCCCGTGCGTAGTTCACGCCGTTGTTTCTCACACGCTCAATTATTAACAATATGGGTAGGTCGGAATCTGCACTCACTCAAATTGATGCATTTGAGGCAATCATGGTCCTTACAACACGATATCCTGGTCTCAGAGCCGTCTTCTTGAGCTCAAAGCAGCTTGAATTCAAAGACTTGACCAAGGAGACCCTCATCAACATCTGGTGCAGAGGAGATCTTTTCGGGCAAACACCAGACTTTGTTTGGTATCTACATCTGGCTGCTACATGCCTTGCAGACAGTAGTATCTCCTTGATGGTCGAAGAGACATTGCCTTTTCCGTGGAAACTTGAAGCTGGGGAGCATGGTTTGACAGTTGCTGAGCGCCTTGTGTGTGCTTTGAATTGCGAGTATGTGTATTCATGGTTTCTACCAAGATTGAGCTCATTCCCAGGACAGCTCGTCATCAACCCATTTAGCGCCAATTGTCATCGGATACCTTGCAGGCATACTTGAGTGCCCCTCATATTGGTCTCAAGAGCATCCAGTGTTTGACGAAGTCTTACAAAAGGCACTTGTCAAGGTAGCCACAATACTTGTGGATTTGGGCATTGAGGATCTGCATTTCAATACTGCTGATTCAGATGCCGAGTTTCATTGCATTGACTTTAGAGGAATTGATATTCTCTGTGTTCTAATTCTCTGTGGTGTACAAAAAGTTCACCACAGAGGAAATTTTGCCTTGCAATGCTGGTATCATGCCTTTTGCAATATGCTTTTCCTCTTGAGACAGTAAGTGTCTTTGTTTTCTTCTACTTGTACTCTCTGATCATGTTTGTAGTCCACGAGCAGAGATTATGCTTCCACTGTCTTGGGACCATGCAACCAGTTGTGGATTTCAATCTCTTGTAAACACAACATATAGATTGCAGAGGGTGGAGACTCTCGTTCTTGAGTGAGCATTCTCTTTCTTGCAGTACAGCACAATGACTACCATAATATTAGAGATACACCATTTGAAGATGAGGGCATGATTTCTGAAATTCATTCTACAGGTCTTTATTCATTCTGGCATGGTGCCTTCCTAACTGCTGAGATTAGAAAATGCCGAGATACCCTACAGTCCCTACCAAAGACAACCGGAGGTGATTGAAGATGCATGGGAACCTGCCAACTTGAATGTAGAAGGCAGCACAGACCCTGTGGAGCAGCTGTTCCTAAATACCGGGGGAGCTCTTGCCACTGCAGAGATGCTTGAACTTTCTGTACTCGCAGAGACTACAGTTCCTGAGCTACCTCAATTGGCAACCTCGGAGATCTCTGTAGGTCCTGATCAACACAGGTCTCAATCTGGCAACCAACCTTTGACAACCATTGCTGGTGCAGTGGCTACTCCAGCAAAGGAGAAGGGGACAAAAGAGATTAATACACTCCCAACTCAACAAGTACAAGTACCTGAGGTGTTAAACTCAAATGAGCCTGGCTCAATCTTCAGCATGCTGCGCTGGCTGCTCCCCACACAAGCAACACCAGCATCAGATGCAAGTGGGGTTGGCCACTACTCTGATTTCAATGACAACTGGTGCGTCCTCACCCCCTCTCCCTGCCGGTCTTGCCTACTCACAAGTGAGCCTTCATAGCTATTCCGACTTCTCCTCGACACAAGCCTACCCCATTCACAACCGTACTTCAAGCTTCGGTGACGGTACTCGACAGCCCCCACATGCCGGCGGACAACGAAGGGCACTTTCAGACAGTGCATCGCTAGGCCTGCCTGGGTCCTCTGCAGAACTGGACGCCAATGTGTTTGAAGACGAGCCACCCGCCGACGATGCCACAAACCCTCAGGCTCAACAGCTTTTACGACCCCCTCTTGTAATCCAGATGCCTTCACCAGCGCTGTTGGCACCTCTCTGGCCTTACACAGCAGGCCTTGCAACGTCTCCGGTCTTCTCTTCTCCATCATCACTTTCCCCATACCCCACGAGTGATGAAGGGGGTTCGAGCCCTTTCCACAAGGAGTTGCTCCCTTCGGCCGGGAACAATGACTTCATAGCTCATGGTGCTTCGCGTCAACCGACTATCCGTGGTGTAGACGATACCTCTTTTGCCATGATAGTTGATGCCGAGAGCGACCTGCTCAACCCACTTGAAATATCTCTCCAGAGCTTCTCGCTCGACTCCTTGGGTCCTCTGGTAGCCGCATGGGCCAACGAACTGCCTATGGGAGAAGAATTCGAAAAGGGCCACATTGCCGAATATCGCGCTGACGAGTTGCCCTTCCCCCCCTCTCCGCAACCTCAACAGCACCTACTGTCTCCGCAACCTCAAAGCTATGGTCCATCACCGATCTTGGAATGTGTTGACCCAACCGCGCTGCAGCTGCCCGTCCGAAGCCACTCAACACCTATCAGCATACAGATTATCGAAGCTTTGGAAGATCCCTTGCCGTTTCCTTTGTCCCCACTGCCTCCGCCTTCGCTGTCCGAATTCAGGTTCGGTCTCGACTTTTGGTCTGCCCTGTCGGCAACGCGGTCGCCGACTGTGACTCCCCAGCTGTCCCTGCTCAACTACTCTGCCCAGTCAGTTATACAGTAATATTTATATGGTAATTTACTCTATTACGGTCCAGGAGTGTACCTGCGGCAGTAGGGAGATGGAAAGGGTCCTGATCATACAGTAAGGGTTAATATGATCAGGAACTTGAAGTTGATCGGTTTCTAACGATGAGGTTGCAATGTTGGAGAAGGAACAGAAGATAGGGAGTGTGTCATGACATCCCCCCCCATTTGAGGTGAGGCCCTCAACACCTGTGTCGGATTCCTGGTGGGTTCTGTGATCTTGCCATCAGTTTCCTCGGCTTCTGTCTCGCACACAATGGTCTGCCGTCCAAGTCCGGGCCCATTATTCTCCAACCCCGTGGGGTCAGGATTTCTTTTAGAGCCTCCGGGTGTGTTGAGTAAAATTTGACTTCAAAGAAAACCTGAACCACCTGGGCTAGGTGTACGCGCTACCAACTTCGCTTCCAAAAGCTCCTCTGCATTATACAGCAGCACCGAGGTCTTGGAAACCGCCGCTGTCGCTATCGACGGCTCCATTATCGAAGTCGATGAGGGCGGGGAGACTATGTTCTGTTTGTGGCCTTAATACTTTTGAAAAGTAAAACTAACCTAGAAATTCTTGAGCTTGCGCTGTCCCATACCTTACGGTTGGCTGCAAGCGGTTTTGATGTGCTTATCTACAACCGATTAGATTGCGGGAGAAACCGGGACATGCACGTGACACTTCCCAGCTTGCTCTTGCATGTCGTCGTTCCTTTCGCTGTCGCTGCGGCAGACAGTCCGCCCCCTTCTTCGTCGCGACGGAGCCCGCTTCAACTCTTCGAAACCCCCATCACCCGAGCAAAAAGCCCAAGAGGTCCTCAAGACTGCCGGCCAGCTCTGGGAGAACGCAACCAAGAAGGCGGGAGAGGTTGTCGGCTGTACGTTGTCTTGCTGTCCTTCATATGCGGATGGGAGGACTCAACGACGTTCCGTTCCAGCACAGGAAGCAATCTCGAAAAACGCTGAGAAGCTAAGCAAAAATGCTGGTCAGCTGTGGTCTTCAGCAAAGACGGCCCTGGGACCGGTAGCGGAGAAGGCCGAGGCTCTTGCTGGATGTGCGTCCACCCTGGTTCAGTCTCTACCGCGCGGAAGTTAACACGCCGTTCATAGCGACTCTGCAGCGACTCGGGCCAACGGGCAAGAAGGCCTCTGAGATGATTGGACGTACGTCTCGCTCTGTCCTTCCCCTTATTTCTACAACCACCTCTAACCTACCCAAATCCCAGCCGCGCGCAAATCCTTCCTCTACAACTTTGCCGTCTTCCGCGAAATCGTCAAGCAGGTCTACCGCGCCGAGCTGCAGTTCCCCAAAGACGCAGCGACCTTCCGCACGGCGTACGAGACCCTCTATCGACGCGCCATCGACCTGTCCTACTGGCGCGGTATCATCCAGAGTGGCGAGATCGCACGCGTGGGCATCTATGCTGTCGAGGCCTACGGTATTTTCAAGGTGCGCGTCTTTGCCCCAACTTTTTTGCATTTGCTACATAGATGTCTAGATTGGAGAGATCCTCGGTAGAAGAAAACTCGTTGGCTACCCTTTACACTAGATATTTTGCAGCAATAGAGCGTTTGATGCTGAAGCCGGTCGTCGAGCTCTTCCTGAGGATGGTATCGGCCCAGTCTGTCCCCGTTCGACCTTGGGTTACTCGGAAACAGACATCCTAAAACCCACGAAATCGCCATTTTTTTCTGCGCTGCGTCGTCCTCCAGTGTCTCTAAGAATAATCTATTGTCTATGCCCGACCATAATACTACAAGTCTATCTACATTCCTGAAATCGTGGTCCATCTAATTCTAAGCCGTCTACTTCTACGTCGCGCTCTTCTTGCTCCTCTTGAACACCGCAAAGATACTCGTCGTACGAATACGGAAGATATACGTGAACACATACAACGCGACAATCTGCGTCGCGCCAAGTCCAACCGTAAGTTCACACAAGAGCAGCAGCAGAAGAAACGCACATTAAACCCAATATACGCAAACAACAGCCCCGTATTCCGCCAATGGTGCGAATAAAAGATATTGAAGCTCGCTTCGAGGAACTAACGGCTGTGAGTAAAGTTCAAAACCGCTCGACGAAACAACGCACCTCGTCCGTCGTAGCAGTCGAACAAAACCGGCATCCAGACGTCGCGTCCCCATTAGCGACATATCCACCCGCGTTCTTGATATACGCCGCCATAAACTGTCCGCAAGTCTCTCCGGTGGGCGGCTCCAGCGTCACGAGCTCGACGGCGCTGCAGGTGATAGCGTGTTTCCCGAGGGCTTGGCCCAGAAGACCTTCCGTGAGGTACGTGAAGGGCGAGAGGTGGTACATCCACTTCCACCACCCGAGCGCTCTGAAGGGTTGCAGCACGCCATTGCTAGAAACAACAAGTTAGCTCAGCTTCTGGGCGACGAGGTAACCAAGAAGAACTCACAAAGTCAAGATGAACGCAAAGAAGAAGCTATACAAGATCGCAGCAATCTCAGCATTCGGCGCCATCGCAGCGACCGCCTGCCCCAAAGACGTGTAATACAGCGGGAACACGACGCCGAGCATCTTTAGCAGCCGCAGATGAGAATAATGAAATGAGCAGGAGGAATATGTACTCACGAGGTAGGTATATCCAGCCCGGTCATTGTCGAATCCCACAGTCCAGAACCAGCACAAAAAGTAGATCGACGATCCAGCAATGTTCCAAGGCAGCTCGGACAAGAACGCAGAGGTGATCAGTGCCGACCAGCTGTAAAATCTCGTAGGCCCTTCGCGAATCTCGTAAATATTCCTCATCTCGAGGAACACAACCTGGAGCTGGTTGGACAAGGGCGCAGCAAGGATAGTCGACATGTAGATAGCCTATAATCATTATGAGTTGTTGTTTATGGCGAGCAGTAGGGAAATTGCTCACGAAAAGCTGGTTCTGGGTTCCTTGTTGAGTAGCCTTGGCCTTGAAGAAGGTAAACTGAAAAATTGAAGGTGAGAATCGAGCTGGAAACGTCTAGCAAAACAAGCGTACGCCGATGAAGAGCCCCGCAGCAATATTGAGGACCAGCTTCGCAATGAGATAACTGGGCTGCATCCAAACGTCAGGCATCGTGCGTCTAGAGGAAAAAAGATGTACATCTCTCCAACGGAATCGAAGATCACGACGTATCAGATTCGTCGCTTGCTGGATCCACGGCGTCGCAAACTGGGAATGGAATGTGGCCTCGGCGGCACCGCGAGCACGTCCTTCCGCATGAATGCGCTCCATCTCCTCCTGGACTTGTGACGATTCAGACGACTTTCGCCAAACAGCGTCCCTACGCGCCAAATGAGCAAAGGTCAGCCGTCAACAATAACGAAAAACGCACCAGTCTTGCGCGCTCGTAGCAGTAGCTCCGGCACCAATAGCATCAAGCATAAACTCGGCCCTAAACGGCCGCGGAAGTGAGAAAATGGCACTTTTCATGGGTAAAATAGCTCACGGATTTTCATGCGGCTGGCAGGAACGAGAGCCATTCCGTTCGAAATAATGAATGAGAGTGGACGAGTTGGCTCCGAGGTCTCCAAAATACACAACTTGTCCGCCTTTCCTCAGGAGAAGGAGGCGATCAAAGATCTGGAATAATTCGGCCGAAGGCTTTGCGAAAAGGTCAGTGGGGAGACAAACGGGGATGAATCGGCGAGCTCACCTGGTGGATCGTGCAAAGAATAGCTTGACCGTTTGCAGCGAGTTGTTGAAGGAACAGCATGATGGCCCATGCACTTTGCGAATCGAGACCAGAAGTGGGCTAAGGCAACAAGTCAACGAAACGGCCAAGAACACACAACCAACTGCCGGCATACCTCGTCCAAAAAGAGGAGCAATTGCGGCTTCGCAGCCAGCTCGACGCCAATCGTTGTTCTCTTACGATGCTCAATCCCCAAACTTCCAACCGAGGCATCGGCGACCTCTTCCAGCCCACACATCTTGAGACACGTCTCCACACTGCAGAAAACGCTCAGTACATATGTCAGCCGTCGAACGACCAAAAGACACCCACTAGGCAATCTTCTCCTCCATCGGCACAGACGCAGGCTGGCGCAGCGTTGCAGAGAACAACAAAGCTTCGCGGACCGTGTCGGTGGGTACATGTGTGTCCATCTGTTGAACATATCCCGTCTGCGAGCGGAAATCGTGGGGAGGTCTGTGTCCGTTGACGAAAATGTCGCCTCGCACGACGCCCGAAGTAGTACGCTCCGCGAGGACGTTGAGCAGGGTCGTCTTACCGGCACCAGATTCGCCCCTGCAGTACCATGAGAATCAAAAACAAAGGAAAGGATATATAAAAAACGCTGACATTAATGCAGTAAGCTTTCCGGGAACGACATATCCTGAGACGTTGTCCAGCAGTTTCCGTTCCCCATCCTTGACGGGCACGACGTAGTTAAGCTTTTGCCAGGAAAAGATATCTGTCATGCGAGGCGCTGCTGCAACAGCTTCCTTATTAGGCTCCCCCGTTATGGTCGCTGCGTCGCTAGATGCCTTCTCCGCGTCTCCGTTGTTGCTCAACGCCGGAACCTTCTTGGAACCGCGCTTGAACAACAGGACCGGCGTGTCGGCGGACGAGGAGGTGTTGAACTCGGAAAAGATGAGGAGGAGGAGGATGAAGCCAATTCCGAACGCGAGGACAATGCCAAAGTTCTAACCCTGATATAAGCAACGAAATAATGCGTAAGAGCGACGCACCATCCACTCGTTGCTGTACGAGTACTCGTAGGATGCCGCGATAAATGCATTACCATCCACGAATGATTGCCCCGTGACCGATCCCACAGTTGCACAGACCTGGTTCGCCAGCGTGATATTTTCATATCCTGGACCCTGGGGAACCAACGAGGCACAGGTTCCGTTGAGAGTACGAAACTCATTCGCGACAACTGACTCGAAGCCATAGCGCAAAGGGTTGATGTACGTAATCCATCTCAAGGCGCCGATCCTAGAAAAAGTGCGGTCAGCAAGGATCGAATGTGTGGAAGCGCGCTAATTACATGGACTAGAGCAAGATCAGAAGATTGTCCACAAGTAAATGGTAAACACTCACAGGCTTTGGAATGGCGTAACCGGTATACAAGACGAGCATAAGCAAGACTAGTCCGACAAACGATTGCGCCGCGGCAGGAGATTTGAAAGCCGCAGCGATGGCTCGGAAGAAGGCCTTCATCGTGAGCGCCATGGTGAACAAAAAAAGGAAGAATATGCTGCATAGAGGATGAGAATTTCGTTGCATGAAACTCTCGAGTAACGTACAAGAACTGCTGCGGAGTCCGTTGAAGGCCCACCATGAAGTAGAGAATAATCGAAAAGACCTGATGGACATAGTATCAGATATGTCAAACTCACATGTAAAAAATAGCGGACCGCGGAAGTAGAGAACGTTATCGGCATATCAACAAGCGTCAATGCAGCGGCTTCGATGAAGGGATGATACAACGCGGCTTTGCTCTGGCGAAGGACGATGGGCCGTTGGGCAAATAAAGAGGCGACCTCGGCCATACTCGAAAGCGCCGAGAAAAGCAGAGCACTTAAGAGGTCGTCAGCCAACCTAGGGTGCAGAAGTTGCGCCATGCAACTCACAAGAACATGACACCTCCACGAGAAAAGAACGCCGACGTCGACTGTGGAGAGTTGACGAAAACCGAGCCGACTAGAAATGGTCGTTAGCTTCGGATACCTTGTGTGGTAAAAGGCTCTCACCAATAAGACCTTGAACGACAAACGTCCTGTAATGGTCAGCCTCTGCGAGAGAGAAACATGAACATAGGCGTACGAGATATTGATGACCGTGGACGTCTTTGAGCCCATTATGATCTGAACTCGGCGCAGCATCACCGCCCGGGCTTGCATAAACAACGAGGTCGTATACGGCCTAACTAAAATCAGCCAGAGCAACTCGGAGGAGAGAAAGACGAAACGTACGATGCTCGTCGCGTCCCCTTTGCATGCTCAGCACGGGCACTCCGCTTGTAATTCTGCACACGATCTTCCTGACCAGGAGCGCACTCTTGCCGATAGGCCTCGATGTCCTCGAGATTACTCTTCATCAGCGGCGAGGCAAGGAAATGGTCCGCGAGCTCGGCCGCAGTACGCGGGCGACGGGCGTCCTCAGCCGGCGACAACCCCGGTTGGACAACACGTCCTATCGGGTCGGTCACCTATGAAACGTTAGCTGATACAGCAAAAGTCGTCGTCAACTCACCGAAACGATAAAGTCGGGTGTCGTCTGTCGCTCTACTTGCGATACGTACCCGAGTGACAAGAAGTAGTCCCGGGCTTGGTCGGCGGGCCCAAAGTACACCATTCTACCCTCGCTGATGACGCAAACTTTGTCGAAGAGAGAGTAGAGGGTTTCAGAGGCTTGATAGATAGAGACAATGGTCGACTGTCGTGCGATATCCGTAGCGATGCGCAGGCCACGGCCAAACTCTAACGCAGTAGATGCATCGAGTCCACGCGTAGAGCTGCAACCACTTAGAATCAAATCGGGGATAGAATGGTGAACGTACTTGTCCCAGGCGCCAATACGCATACGCGTCGCAAGTGCCTCTGCAATACTCACGCGCTTCTTCTCACCTCCCGACACACCTCGGATAGCATTGTCCCCGACCAACGTCCCACGCACATGTCGGAGCCCGAAGACGGTGCAGAGGATCTCCACCATCATCGCGATATACTCTTCGCGATTCTGAAAACGCGCACGGGCTTGCGGGGCACGAAGACGGGCAGAAAATTCTAGAGTTTGCTGAACGGTGAGGGTAGGGAAGTGTACATCGTCTTCCGGACAATACTGGATGTCGCCACGGTAAACTTCTTCTGGAGTGAGCGAATCGTAATGCACGGAGCCTGAAACAGAGTGATATTCGGCGCGTTGGTTGGCAAGAGTCTTGAGGAAAGTGGAACAGCCTGCACCCGGCCGGCCAAGAACGACTGAAATGCAAGGTAAGCGAGGTTGCGACATACGCGAGGCCGACTGACGTAGCATCTCGCCTGGCCGAACGAGCCCGGTGAATCCATCGAGAATATTGCGGAGAGGCGGATGGCGCAAGGCGGCGATTTTCTCGATAATGGAGAAGGGGTTGAGTGTCGATCCAAGTGTCGGCTGATACGACGCCGTTGCGCCGAGTCCGACGACTCGCAGATCTTGAAACACCACGCCGAGCTCGCGACTCTCGACATGAGCTTCTTCAAGCCTGGCGAGCTGTCAATCTGTGGTCTGGTAGATAGGATGGGCACGTACTTCTTCTTGACAAACTTTAACGTCTTCTCAAGGTCAAAGGGGCCGTCGCCGGGGGTGAGCGTGCCGTCGGAGTCTGTTGGCGAGGTCGGTCTCCTCATGCTCCGCTCTGACATGGCGGTAACGGTGCGTTGGAGGCCATGCACGCCAGCGGGGTCGAAAAAGTCGACATCGACGCGAGACGCGCTGGAAGAACGTCGCCTGGGAACTTTGGATTCATCGAAGATGCGGTGTTGCACGACGGGAGAGCGAGAGGGGTGGGTCGATGGCTGCGAGCTATCCTCGTCGATGTTGTGAAGAGTCGCCATGAGAGGAGAGAGACCTGCGATCGCGCTGGTTTTGTATAAGCCAGTGGCATGATGTCACCGAACCGAAAAACCCTAATAGCCGAGGCGGGCCTCTTCGAAATACTTGCGTGTCAGCACGGACAATACGGACTAAGTGAAACGCTGCTCATGTTGATAAGTATAGCCCAAGGAAACGGCGCGAGGTTGGCCGGGAGCAAGCAAAACTCATCCCAACGCAATGTAGGAACCGTTGTGAAGACTCTTGGTGCGGCTACCGTGGCAGGAAAGCCAGGGTTGACTTGCAAAACACCGCTCCATCGCCGTCTTTTTTTGGCAATTTTCACGGGCCGTCTAGGAAAGCAACGGTTTGTCAAGTGGATTTCGGGGAATTTGACGAAGGAGTTTACGAACTGCTTGCGCGGCTTGCCAACGTGGCCATGGTCCGCCGGCGGACGAATTCGCGCGGATGGAGATGCTTGAAGCATGCGCACTGTTCGGCCCCGGGCCTACGGTCATCGGACATTAGCCACTGCAATCTGCAAGGGGCGACGTAGGAAGCGTGTCAGATCCCTTGTCGTTCCGAAATCGCGACTGCGGAGCATGCTCATGGCCAGAGGTAGCAGGCTATTGAGGGCGTTGAAAATATGATTGGCCGTCAAAGATCTGTGACATAGCTGACCGCAAACCTCGATGTCCGAGAAGCACTCATCCTGGGAATCACTGGCATGGGGTTATCCCGCGTTCCATCCATACACTCCCAACCAAGTCAGGCATCGGAAACGCACGACCAGCGCCCAGTTGCGGATTCTCGAAGGCGTCTTCAAGCGGGACACCAAGCCCGACGTTGCGCTGCGAGAAGAACTCGCCACTCAACTCGACATGACCGCCCGAGGTGTACAGGCTAGTCATACCTCGTTCATTCAACTTTATCTTATCCTATCCAATACAGGTCTGGTTTCAAAATCGACGTGCAAAGCAGAAGACACGCGCAGCTGAGGCTGCAGCCGTCCGTGGTGCAATGGCCGCCTCACCGCATGAGACAAACTCCAATGTCCATCCAACCAGTCCTCCGAGTAATCACTCTGCGGGTCAACTCGAACCTGACACAGCATCTCATGGACACCTATCGACGGAATTGACAAACTCCAATGTCCATCCACCCAGTCCTCCGAGTAATCACTCTGCGGGTCAACTCGAACCTGACACAGCATCTCATGGACGCCTCTCGACGGAATTGACAAACTCCAACGTCCATCCAACCAATCCTCCGAGCAATCACTCTGCGGGTCAAGTCGTGTTGGAACCTGACACGGCGTCTCACAGACGCCTCCCGACGGAATCAGGGAATAGTAGTGGCGGAGACGACGAGGACACGACGCGACGAATGAACGTTGTGGAGAAAGACGAACGGAACGGAACCGTTCTTGATCGACGACCACCATCTAGAGCTGGGACGGAGTGCACAACAAAGACATCGTCGACTTGTCTCTTTTACAAACCCCGCCGTCGAACACTCCTGCGCAAATCGTCGACAGCTTCCGCCGAAATTCATTGATGCTGTGGTCAGCATCTTCCCGCCACGACGCATAGTTCTCCTCCTATCATCATCACGCACTGGAACATCGACCTCACTCTATCCTAACCACACGAAACGACACTACGACAGCGTCTCGACTATAGCTATCCGGATGGTGGTCCTTGCGGTATGGACGGGTCACCGGCGCTCGCTGCTTTCGCGTGCCGGTTTCAAGTCTTTGGGACAATGTGCTGTGCATTACGGGTGTTCCGTCAACAACCCCCCTCCCATTCGCTGTTGTTCGCCAAACCATGTCCCACCCTTGCGCATCTTGGTCATGCTTTCATCCGTCGCGTCCCGTTTTGCGGGACATGTCTCGAACAGTCGGTGTTTTCAGCCTCCTTCCCTGAATCGCCCACCACCCCCCGTATTGGTCATTTTTCAAGACGCATGTCTCACTTCCCGCTCGCGCACCTACTCGTGCACAGGCTTTCGTGAGCCGTTATCGACTTCACTCTGCAACTCGGCGGGCTGGCTCAACTCCTCTTTCCATCAACGCCCGCAGTAGATATTGCCTCGACGGTGCATGTCTGACCGTCGGCGCGTCTGATGCTCTCTGCTCCCCGACCATTCTCGACAATGACAATGACACCCCTGCTTCGCGATAATCTCGCGCGCTGCAAAATTTTGGCACCAGGCGTACGACTACAGTTTCAATCGAGTCGATTAATAATATTTGCTCTACACGTATGTGAGTTTCTCGGGCTAGGCGTAGAGGTGCTCGTTGGAGATAATTCGCTATCGGTTCGGTTTAGGTTTTGGGAGACATGCGATCGGCCGAACGGAGCCGAACGGTTCTTGATACGACGTTCAACGTTCAACGAAACCACCACCTGCTCTACCTCGAGCTCCGTTTTCGTATGAGGAGTGGTGACAGGGTGCACGACAAAGACCTCATCCTCCGACGTTCATTAAAATGCTGTGGCCTCCTGTCGAGAGCCTGTAGCATCTGTCGCTCTTAGCCTTGGTGATTATGCAAGCTGAACAGGCTTCTAACATGTACAGTTAAACAGCTGTGGTATGCGCGACAGAGCGAACATAACGAGACGTCCGTTATGAGAGAATCAGAAGTCTACTCCACTACTTCCAAACTACTATCTCTAACAGTAGTTGTGGCTGTTCCACAGCAGTTCATCCACTCGGGAGTCATACATAAGTGGCTCCCGTGTCGACAGACGACGACCACTGGCATTCGACTCCGCACTTCGGCTTGCGAAGGATGTTTCAGCCTCCCGTACGTCTTCAAAATGCTCCTCCCATGCAAGATCATTTGGCTATCAGGTGAGCACACAGATCATGAACCTCCGCCGACGATGGTGTGCGTGCTGCCAGTGGTGTCGCGCTGAACATGTAACTTTCAGACCACCGGAAATGTTTCGCGATGCAAGAGATTTTGACGTCACCGGGTCCCAATTCATCAGTGTCCAAGGCAACATGAACGTTCATGGCGACGCAGGAGGTACCTACTCTTGGTCAACGATGCACGTCTCACATCGTTCTCAGTTAGGCAACAGAGACAGGCTGTGGTTTGTGGTCAATCAGTATCTTTTCGCCATCTCAAGTGTCCTTCGTTGCAGCCTCTTTGCCCTGAAAGCGAAGTATACTGTAGCCAGTTATGGGGTGCGCGTCGCGGATATCCACTCTACATTCCTTCCCCGCAGGTGAATCTTCCCCAAGAGTATCAGCGGCTTGGTGTTTGCATCGGAGACGTCGGTAGGGTTATTCCAGAAGGCGGTTGGGATTTCTTCTTCAACGTTTTTCTTCCGGGCGACCATCCTATCAACGGCAACCGCGTACCAGCGGATTTCTCGCCATTGTCCACCTACGACGGTATAGATGTCTTCTGTCATGACTTCGACCCCGGAAGCCACGTCCGATCGACCTCGATTCAAGTTCGGACCGTGGTATCAAGTTCGGAGTATGTGTCTCTGCCTTTTTCCGTGACTCGAAATTAACTTGAAGCTTTTTCACATATAGAGAGTTGCCTCCCCAACTCCATTTCGACTGCCATGGCCCCATGGGGGCCGTACTCGCCCTCCCGTACGGCTCAAACTTGCAAAAACTCGAAAACATAGAGAATATGCAGCGCTACGCAGCTCGCAACGCGGAGGGCTGGTACCGCTACATCAACGAGATGAGGGGTCGGCGGATGGTGAATGGCGGCCTGTATCTTATAACTGGCTCAGAGAAGGCTCATTCCGGTGGGATCGCGACGTTTCAAAACATCCCTGGTGAAAACCACATCGAACATCTCTGCTTCAAAGCCGTCCCAACGCGGGATGGCGGTGTTGACTATCGATTTGCTCACGGCGGCCTCGGACAAACTAAAACATTCTCCAACCCGGACCGACTCAACGACGCTCCGAACAACACCGTCTTCCTTCATGGCTTCACTATCTCCCTAGGAGAAGGGATTTTTGGGAGGATTTTTGGCCATGTCGGCATTTCACAGATTACAGACACGCCGTACCGGAGGACACCAAGCGATTACGTCCCGTTTGGCTCGCCGGGATCCTTAATGTCGCTCTCCCTCTCATTTTTCACAGGTGGCACATCACACCAAGGGATACGGCCCCACGCTGCTCTCAGCGCGGAGGAGGTGAGAATAGCCGATATACAACCCACTGCATCAAAGGTCAACTATACGAATAACGTCTCACGATGAACTCATATTCCAAGCAGCATCCCTCCCAAGTTATCAATGAAGTGATTTTACGGGCCGTATGGATCAGCCACGATTCAGCGTCCGCTATTGGTAATCAGGCGTGTAGGTCCCAAATGCAAGCGTGGTCATTACTCACGATGACCACTGGGCCAACATTCTTCATGACGTGGGTGTCGTCCTACACGTTCCATTATTGAATGCTCTTTCATCAGGCAGATGGTGTGCTCAACTTGAACGAGCCAATCTTCATGCGCAGGGTGTGGGAAATATTTGATATGAAAGACGATGGAGGTATGTTGCCACTTTGGACTCTGTGGTTTCCAGCTAATTGGCTGCGAGGTATCATATCTCTGGCCCGAAAAAGTCCGGAGCTGGATTCCTTAAAAGAAGAGGACAAGATGGACCTCGATGACATTTCTGAAAACGCTAAGCATCATCTGGAAAACTCGAAGGAGTCCGTTGAGCCGGCGGCACGGAGCGCTACGGGTGCCAAGTACTCTCTATCCTCCCCCCAGCCTGAGTCGCACTACGATCCACCACTTGATCTTCAACAACAGGCTGTGCCTGCACCTGCCCCGATAGTCCCGCTCGTCGTTGCGACCGAGGAGGATCGGCAGAGTTCGTCGTCTGTCCCGGTTACCCCTCGCGAGCATGACTTGGACTCCAAGCTAGCCAAAGCCGTCCCCAGCACCTGCTCCCGCTGTCGCGCGAAGAAGATCGCAAGTGCTTTTAGCCTCCTTATGTCCTCTGCTCACTTGTCGACCTTGTAGGAATGTGACGGACAGCAGCCCTGTGCTCCTTGTTGCAGAGCCCGGATCGATGTTGATTGCAGTTATACCGTCGTTCCCAATCTGTCGCATGGTCCGGAGCTGCGCAAAGGCGCTGCCTGTACAGCTTGCAGGTCCGTTATCCTGGTAAATCTCTTGTAATGCGCTCATGTTCCTCATAGACGGAAGAAGAAAGTGCGTGGATACTTTCCTCAAAACTTGCCTCATATTTCCCCCAGAAATGCAGCGGAGACTGGCCGTGCAGAACGTGCATCGCGTCGAAGAAGGAGGACGAGTGCAAGTTCAACGACAACAGCCAAATGAGCTACACGCGCGCCTTGATTGAACGCACTCTGGAGTTGGAGCAGCTTCTTTCGCAAGCGAAGCAGGCTCCGCAACCAGAACCAGGGTACCCACTGGGCGCGAACGTCACTGCGGAACTAGACCAGATGTTCGCTTCGCATTCTCTGGCCCCTCCGCCAATTCCACGATTACAGTTCGATTCAAATGCAATGGCGTCCACCAGTGCTGTCGCCTTGTCCTCGACGTTTATACCAGATGATACCGATGTCGACTATCCATACGACGCTGAATCTCCGACACCTTCTCTCCCTCCAGCATCGGAAACTCACGAGGAAAGGATGCTGCGCCTGTGAGTGCTGATTAAATCCGTCCTGTCTCTGTTTTGATGTCTGGCGTTAGACGTAAAAAGTTCCTCGCAAAGAGGCTCCAGTTTGGATTCGTCCTCCCAGCTCACAAGCTCCACGCCATTATGCTTGGAGACATGTCTGCGAACGTGGTACATCCAGTCCTAGTGCATGTTTGTCATCTGTGGGGCGCTATGCTCGACTATTGCGAGACAAACCAGGCGTGGACATACGCGACGGACAAACACGGCGACGAGGTCAGGCACATGCAGCTTGTCCTGGGGTGCATCGCTGGAATGCTCGGGCCCCCTCCAGACTCCCCGACCCTGCTAATGGCATACCTCAGTCTGTCGCTCTACTTTTTCCACAAGCAGGATTTCGGACGTGGCCAGGAGTTTCTTGGGGTCGCGTGCGATACTGCCTTGTGTAATGACATGGATCTGGCTGTCCTGGCGAGTACTCCGATCAGCGATGGGGGTGCTGGCCAGGGTGGCATGTACTCGTTACTTCCACTCACCGAGGCAGACGAGCTCAGATCAGTCTACTCGACCCTCATTTGGGTCGCGTTGAGCTCGAAGAGTGTACTGCAAACGCCTTATGAGATTGACCAACGCCTGCTTGCGGCTTTCGAGCGTCTCGTGGTGCGTACTTGTACTCTGTACCTTCTTCCAGTAGGCTGAATGGTTGCATAGCCAACGAGACTCCAAAATAACGCCGATATTAACTTCCAGCGGGCGAAGAGCAACCTGCTGTTGAGGAAGACACGGCAGTTAACGACCAGCTTGAACAACGGTGCGTTGATTTTGTGCAAAGTTGCCAACTCTAACGTCTCAGAAGGTCAAACGGCTTCAGCGGCATGGTTTCAAGAATACTGGCAGCTCATCGAGCAGCTGTATGGGTACCTCGGGTTCTTGATCCCAGTGCAGCTTCGTGTCTCCTTCGTGCCGGAATCTCACACGACGGAGATTGTGCTGAAGCTCTGCTCGACCATGGCGCTCACGAGTCTGGCGGACTTGCATGGTGTATTTGCGTCTTCCCATAACGAGTCGTCGAAGAGATATCGCGATGCGGTACTGGAGATTGTGAGCATCAGCAGTACTTTCACCATCGAGGACTGCTACCACCTCGATCCAATCCTCCCGGTATGCACCCTGTCCTTCTTATTACCCTCTTCTGAACGATGGCTAGGTCTGCTGGGCGGTCGCGACGAAACGAATTCTAGATAACACGGTCGTATATGAGAACCAGGAATCCTTGATCGAGGCGATTCGGAGCTGCAACCAGAATCTGATTCGATATGTACCTTTGGTTGCTGACTTTGAGGCGAATTTGAATGCTTAAATATGTTTGGGCCATATGAATATTTTTCCTACTACGCTCCCAAGGTCATGCTCTGCTGCTCGATCGATTTTTATTATGACCTAACCTTCATGGAGCATCGCGAACTATAAAGCTATAGCAAGACTAGCTGTCTGACCATTCGGACGGCAGAGGTATTCATTAGTAATTTATTGTCCCTCGGTACTGTAGCTGGCGAATGCCCCTTTCGGCTGTTGCATACTTACGCATATGCACGCGATACGTGATCTAGTACCATTCAGCGCGGCTACGACCGCGTCGAACATCGCGACCGGCGCGTTGGAATTGATCTCGTGACCGCGAATAATCGTTGTGTACTGTATGTGAGGGGGTACTTAGCCACCTAAAGGTTGATGCGGTTTATCGAGCCTTCATCGCGATACCTGGAAACGAAAAAGCTCCTGGGTGGTCGACTAGCATATGATACATGTTATACTACAGTTTGAAGATTTTACAATAAGAATTGAGGCCACAGGGAATAATATCCGGCAGCTGCCAGGAAACCGGTCAAATCAGGTACTTGGCCACGATGTTTTACTCACCATCCACTGCACTTCTCCACGAGCTAGAGACAGATTCTAAAAGCTAAGATTCATACCTTCATTCCGGCACTAATTTCATGGTATAACTTGACAAGACGGAGAGTGTTGTAGGCAGAAGAATAGTACTAGAAACCTCAGAAAACGCTCTGACGCCCCAGAACTCGTTGAAAACGTGCTCACGGCATATATATCAATTAAGTTGGTAGTACCCAGCAGGATCCCTCGCGTCTCGCGGTCAGAACGAGCCCAGTATCATGGCAAACACCCAAGAAATGGTGGAGGACGGAGAGTTTCAAGTGTTTTCACGATTAAGAAACCGCCTTCTGCCTCGATCATAGCCCACCACAACGGACGTCGCCGCACGACTATCACTCCGTTAGGCACCAAATTTGGCACAGAGGCACCTCAGAGATTACTGCTCCACTGAGCACAATAATCTAAGCCATCGGCTTGAGAGGGAGGAAATATAGAAATGGCTAAGATCCTAGGGTGGCCAAGTACCCCCTCACATACAGTACTATCTGCATCGAGAATCTCTTGCACCCATCAACCACGAGACAAGCACCAGTGCCGACGACGCTGATTCGGAAAAAGGCAAAGACGTGCTGGGTCAATCCCAACTTGAAGACGATGATTATCCACTTCGAACCGAGCCATGAAGCATATGCACAATGAATTCAGCTATCCAAAATGTATATCGATCGTCAAGAACGCGACCAGCACACGGTAAATAAAACACCACCGCAGTTCTCATGGATAAACATAAAACCAACCTCAACCCATCTTCAGCGGCTCCACCTTCCTCGGCGAAGGCAACATCGGTGCTCCACCGTGACCAGATCGCTTCGTCGGCGACGCAACCGGCGTATTCCTCCCGCTGGTAGACTTGACAGTCTGGTTCTTCACCATGCCCGCCGGCGGGAGCCCCACGAGCCGCGACACGGTCCACGGGAGCTCGTACCCCGCGCGTCCGGCATGCGCGACGTAGCGCGCCAGCTCGAGATGCAGGGTCGGGTAGTACGTCGTCGATGCTTTGCGTGAGATCTGGGTTTGGTGAGGATACTATTAAAATAGCAAAGGAGAAGGAGGGAAAGACGTACGAGTACAATACGCTCAAAGCCCGAGAGGAATAAATCCGCGTGGAACTGATAGGCCGAGTGGTCATCCGCCTTTGGCAGGTTAAGGTCGGCCACGATCTGGCAAATCGAGTTGATAAGCTTCAAATGCGTCGTCTACAGTTCATGCTTGTCAGTAAACACACCGAACAAGAAAGAGAAGGGACCCACAAAGTAGCCTATCGCCTCAAACTCTACGCCCCCCGTCATCCCGCCAGGCGCTCTGGGCTTCTCCACCCTCCCCTCATCCGTCTCCGCCAAGATCCAAATCGCATTATTCGGATGGCAAAACACCCAAAAGTAATCCCTGCACACGTCCGAGAGCTCTTGCAGGTACGTCTTGTATATCCTGGGGCGATGAAGCGACTCGATGAACTCATGAGGTGAGATGGAGGTCTCAGGCGCCTCGGCCGGCGGCGGTGCCGGGGTCAGCAAGAGCGCGCGGATGAGCGAGAAGAGGTTCTTGTGTGGCGCAGGGAGGGTGATGAGGTTGCTTGGGGTAGGCGCAGTGGATGCGGTTTCCCAGGCTTCGCGTCGGGGACCGGATGTTTTGGTGTTGTTGGTGAGGCAGGGAAGCGCGGAGTTGGGGTACAGCTCGAAGAGGATGAGAATGAGGTCGACCATGAGTTGGCGGGTGGCGACGTCTCCAGGTTTCTTGTCAGAGTAAAGGAGCGATACGAGCTGGAAGAAGGGCGTGGGGCAGGAGCTGCGGAGGGCAAAACAGCCGATGGCGGACGTGGATAGAGCCTTGACGCAGCGTAGGAGCTCATGGAGAACTTGGTCGTCATGTTGTTCCTCCCTGCACGACTATAAGAGCAGAGTAACGCAACGCAGGACGTTAAATACCTCCATTCTACCTCGAGAATCTCGTTTAGTCGCGTTAAAAGGGCAGAGTATCCACCCAGAGCCAAGAATTCTTCCGTCCAACTGCCCGCGTATCAGCAGCGCGCTCGACATACAAGAAGCTGCCGCTCATACCTTGCAGACTCGTTGCGCAACATCAGCCTAAGCTTCTTGACACTCTCAATATCCAACTGCGTGCTCGACATGCCCGACAAGATACTGAAGAACCTGCGCGGAGCGAGGTTCTTGTCCTTCGCCTTGTCTTTACCGCCAGCGCGCTCCTTGGACGTCTTGCCGCCCGCAGTCAAGTCCACCACCGATGCCGACAATGGCAGGTTGACCTGGCTGCGGGACAGCAGTTTCGAGGCATCGAAAGATGAGCCTCGTGAGTGGCCGCTGGATTTACGCGGAGAGCCAGAGCCAGAGCCAGACGACGACGATTCGGTGAACAACGCGGGTGCACGAGGTGGAGCCAGATCTTCGAGCAACGAGGCATCTGCCTGTCGTCGGGGCGAGTCCATCGACTCTGTGCTGCGCGTACGGCGGAGGGTCGCAGCGCGTGGAGTGAGAGGGGCGGTTGGGAGTGGTAGAAGTGGTGCCAGCGACATGGTTTGCGACGACTTGAGCATGGCCGCCTTGACGTTGGACTCCATCCCAAGGAGTCGAGGCCGTAACGTCACTGGTATCTGGAGGTCCTCCTGGAGCGCATTGGAGTCGTACACATGGTGCAGAAGAAGAAGAAGCACACACCAATAGCTTGTCGAAAGCAACCTCCATGCCTTCAGGGTGTCCCTGCTCCTGTTCCTTCCCCTTCTCTTTTATCGTGTTAGCTCGCTCCCGCTTCCTCGACTGGACAATGCCGCTTGTCTTGGGTGCGCCCTTGGCCAATTTGCTCGTCGTCGTCGCTGTCGGGGTTATGCCGACTCCAGGCTGGTTCTCCTTGTTGGGGGCGGTGGCAGGAGCGTCGCCTAGCGGAGTAACCATGGTAAAGTCTGAGGATGCAATGCGCTTGGGCAGGATGCCTCGAAACATGGTTGTCGTCTGCAGAAGGGGTTGGTTGACTTTGTGTCACGTTACCGTGATGTCCAGATCATGATGGATCAGGGAAAAACTTGGGTCCGATACTAGTACAAAACAGACAACTACTGCTTCAATTCCCTTTCTTCATATCACCCGCCAATTTCTCCCCAATCGCATAGCACCCGCCCGCCGTATGACCCGAGATAATCCAAGGGAATATCGATGCATCGCACACCCGCAGACCCTCGATCCCATACACCCTCAACCGCGTATCGACGACCCCGCCCTGCTCCTTCGGCGCCATTCGACATGTGCTCGTCGGGTGGTACACCGTCTCGACACGCTCCCGCACCACCTCTCGGATCTCGTCGTCGCTCTTCGAGTGCATGGCGTGGTCCAGCTCCGGATTCGTGTCGCTGTGGTCGAGGTATTTCTCCATCGCTTGGGCGTGTGCGATTTTAAGCAGCAGCCGGAAGCCGCGGACCAACTTCTCGAGGTCGTCCGGGTTTTGCAAATAGCTTTTGGAGTTTAGAGGGAGAAAAAAGTAGGAAAAGCCAAGGGGAAACAACATACTTGGGATTGACGCTAGGCAAGGCCCATGGATCAGCCGACTTGAGCAGCACCGCGCCTCGACTCGTCGGTCTACAAACCCAATAAGCAATTGCAATACAACGCACGACAAAACATACCGGACAAGATAGCAATGCAAAGCATATGTGTGCATGTCGAACATAATCCTCCCGTGTTCCTACAAAACGCTTGACTTGCCCAAAACATTCTTCCTTGAACATAAATACCTTGTATGCGAGCGGCGTACAAAATAGCTCGAGATCGGGGCTCGCAGCACCAGAGGTACTGTCCTCCAACTTCTGCGGGAACTCTACAGGCGGAAACAGCGTAGGGTCGTCCGACCTCACGAACGCAGCCGATTCACCAAACTACACACTTTCATTAGAATTTCTCGCAAGTACCATTTACGGCACTCACATTGGTAGCCAGCTTCCCAGTCCCCCACAGTTGGTACTGTGCGACCTCCTTGATGAGGGTCGGCAGAGCAGACAGCGTGTTTGGGGTGAGAATCCGCACGGAGTCCTCCAGCTTGTCTTTGAAGTACACATCTATGACGGGGTGGTCGATGAGGTTGTCGCCGACGCCAGGGACGTCAAGAACAACAGGTATGCCGTGTTCCTTCAGCTGGTTTGCTGGACCGACACCAGAAAGCATTAAAATCTGCAGGACATCAGATTCGAAAAAATGCGAGACTGCAAGGAATCACTCACATGAGGCGAATGGATCGCGCCAGCAGACAACACAACTTCCTTGCGCGCACGGGCGGAATACCTCGGGCCACTCGCGTTCTTCGCAAACTCGACGCCAACCGCACGCGTCGCACCGCCAACCTGCTCGAACAGCACCCGCGTCACTGTCGCGTTTATCGCAACGGTCAGATTTGGTCGCGCGAGGACGTCTGGGGTGAGGTACGCTGTCTCGGAGGACACGCGCACTCCTTTGGCGTCGATGTAGGTCACTTGAAGCATGTCAGAATGAAAAAGTTAATATAACGGTTTAGACTGACTGATCTGGAGAGGAGGTTATTATCAAGACACAAAGATACACGCAAACGACTCACCCGACTCGCTCCAATGGGTCCCT
Organism: Mycena amicta; assembly: GCA_029282125.1. NCBI lineage: Eukaryota > Fungi > Basidiomycota > Agaricomycetes > Agaricales > Mycenaceae > Mycena > Mycena amicta. Next base: position 29,261 of record JARIHP010000149.1, on the reverse strand, counting down.
TCGACGTATTAAAGTCTGGAATGAGCGGAATGCCCACTTCCGCACAGGCGGTCAAGAACGCCTTGGAGTGTTCGGACACTCTGTTAAAGTAGCCCACACGCACAGGACCAGCGTTACCCCGCTCCGTCGTATCAACGGCAGGGTAGGCCTTGTCCGGGAGGTACTTTTCGAATTTCTGGAACAGCTTTTGCATGCTCTTCCATGACCAGGAGTCGTCGCCCATGAGAGCAGCCCACTGGTCAAAGTCGCCTGGGGCGCCGTATTGTGCCATTTGGGCGTTGATGCTGCTGCATCCGCCGAGCAATTTGGCTGGTCGTGAGATGAGTTTGGTGGACTCGACAAAAGAGTTTCATGCAGACATACCGCGAGGGAAGAAGCGTTGCTGGCCCTTTGCGTGTACCTGCGGTTCAGTGCGCAAGGCGTAGGCATCTGGCGTCCAGAAGAGTTGGCCAAAGCCGGAGGGAATGCGACTCAAGGGCAGAGCGCTCCCACTAGACGGTGCGTCAGTAATCCCGCAGGGAAGAGACAGAAACGAGCACGCACCTTCCGCCGGCCTCTAAAAGCAACACCTTGAGATTCGGATCCTCGCTCAGCCGGGCGGCAAGAACAACCCCGGAAGTACCTAGATTCGTTAGGGCAAGAGACTTTGCAGGTCGAGTTGAATCACCTCCACCAACGACGATAACATCGTACTCCTTGTCTGCGACGCTCGCCAAATTGCGAACATAGCCACCCCTCTTGCGAGCGAGACGCAGTCGCAAAACAAGCAACAGAGCCGCAAACGCGCTCGAGCCGAGGATGAGGCGTGGGTAGACCGCCAGCAGTCGACGGAACTTGTCCACGGCCAGTGCTACGTTGTCTGCCATTATTGTGGTTGAAAGCGCACAAGCCGAAAGGTCATATGAGGTTATATGACACCGGGGCGCCGAACGCATCAGATGCGGGGAAGCGGGGAAAATCACGGGCTTCCGGGCTACACCAAACATACTCAATCAATATCTTCGTTCCCGCTCTCCTCGTCGTCGCTCTGAACACCCACAACACCTCCATGCCCACCCTCCCGCTCCCTCAGGACCCTGCCTGCCTCCCTCAACTTGGCCCCAAAGGCCTTCCTGGCGCCCTGGTTCGCACCGACGTCCCATATCTGCAGCTTCGCCTTGGACCCGGCGGCCGCAAGCGTCAGCGGATCGTCCGGCGAGAATGCAACTGAGAAGACCTTCCCCACGCCAAGCTCGCGCGACGTAACAAGGCTGACGTTCGGCTTCCCGCTTTCCTCTTGTACATTCCACACTTTGACGAGTTTGTCGTTTCCACCCGTCGCGATGCACCCCCGGAAATGTGGGTTGATGTCGAGCCCAGAGGCGGCGCCGTCGTGTGCAGAGAGGGTGAATCGTGCGGGTGAGGGCTTGGAGATGTCGGAGGACATTGTTCGGACGTCAAAGTTGACGACAAGGCCGTTTTCTAGCGATACCTGGAGCTGTTTAAGCAAAATGAAAGAGTATTTCGACCGACTCACATAGAAGCCAGAATCCTCCCAAGGATCCCATCTCATCGCTTCAACGTCGCTCCCAACAACCGCAGCAACACCACTATCTGGTGTCCGCGTGTCAAAAGTCCTTACTGTGCGGTCGTAGCTCCCCGTCAGCAACACGCTCGGGTCCTTCTCGTTCCATCTCACCGCCTGCACCTTGTCGGTATGCACGTCAAAGCTGCGAATGGCACCCCCACCCTCGCCGTTGATACTCGGATCGCGGCTGAGATCCCATAGCTTCACCGTCCGGTCTGCGCTCCCACTCGCAAGTAGGGTACGGTGTGTCTTGTTCCAGCTGAGCGCAAGCACCGCGTCGACGTGATGCCCCGTCGTAGCAGGTCGGTGTTTGGTCTTCTTGCGCTTCTTCTTTCCCTTCCCGAGGGGAACGGGTACGTGCGCCTGCGTCTCGTCTGGCCGACCGAGGACCGATGTCGGGTACATCGCGTCTAGCACGTCGAGTGACCAGATTTCGATCTCTGGGTCAAGGGTCCCGACAGCGATGTAGTTCCCAAAAGAAGACGTCGGTGCAGAGGAGGAGCCTGCTGAAGTTGGCGGAAAGTCGAGCCACTCTAGACATAGCGGGAAGTTCGGAAGCATGAGGTCGTGGTGGACGTAGAGATTTTCTTCCGATTCCTCGTAGACGTAGATCTCGAGCTGGGATATCTCGTCCTCCGTTTTTGCGACAACGAGGAGGTTATCGGTTGGCAGGATTTCGAGGTCTCCGCGCTCTGCTTCCTCATCATCCTGCAATGGTGAGGGTGGAGAATTCGACGAGGGCAAGGACCGACCTCTTTTAGTGTAATGTACGGGTCATCGGCATTATTTTGGTAGTATGTTAGTCCCTTGATATTGGTAAATGGCCCAACAGCTATAAACGATTAAAATCTGCTCTAAAGGCACAGTTGTGGAAACATACCAGGAGCAGCATCGTCGTTTTCGTCGTAATCGTCCAAATTATATTCCGAAAGATCGTTAGGATCCCGCTTGGATGCAGGTTTTGCGCCTGAATCCACGTCCATGGCGTCCTCTTCGCTGGGTTCGCTGTTGGAAAAAAAAATGGGAGCGAGAACATAGGAAGAAAAAAACGCACTCGACCCAGTCCGCCTCATTCTCTTCGCCGTCCTCGTCATCGCCAACGTCGTCTGCCTCGTCGCCCTCTGCACCCTTTCCCATTGCCAGAGCTGCCTTGTGGGCCCGCTCGAGCTCTTTCCGTGCATCCTCGACCTGTATCCTCTCCAGCGCACTCACACGCTCCAGCTCTTTGTCGTCGAGCACATATTTTGTGGGCTGCTGGACAGCGACGCCGCGGCGAACCCAGGAGACCGCCGAGATGAGGCTGCTCATCGCAGACGGGAAAAGAGTTTTGACACATTTGACAGGCACCTGCTTTTTGCGGTCATGGCCCTTTCACGTTTTTCACCTATAGCGGCCGCCGCGCTGCTCAACAACGTCCAGCGCGGTCTTTCGCCATTAGAATTCGTCTATATTCCGCACCAACGCTGGCCGCTACCTCGCAAAATCCACCGAGGCCGACTCAAACTGCACATCTCCATTCTCGACTCGTCATTCAACCCTCCCACCCTAGCCCATCTCGCGCTCGCCAACACACCGCGCCACGACCCCGACGGCCATGCCTACGATGCAAAAATATTCCTCCTGTCCGTCCGGAACGCAGACAAAACACTCGCATCGACAGACGCGTCCTACGTCCAGCGGCTAGAAATGATGTTTTTGCTCGCAAAGGACTCCGTCCCAAAGAATCACCGTCATCCAATCGCTATCGGGGTCATCGACGAGCCTACCTTTGTCGGGAAAGCGAGCAAATTACGCGTTGCGCTCGAGAAGCGGGTTGCGACACTGGGCATTCAGCGTCCGCAGCTCAATTTCCTCATGGGCTTCGATACCCTCGAGCGCCTTTTCGCCCCGCACTACTATGGCGACTCTCCGACGGACCCACACGCGGAGACCAAAATGTTCGCAGCGCTAGACAAGTTTTTTTCCGAGGAGGAAGACAACGCACGGGTTATCTATGCGCGGAGGGGGGTCTCCCCTTCCGAGGAGGCTACTCTCGCTTTGGCGGAACGTTACGTGGCGCAGCGCCGTATCGAGCTTGTCGAAATCAAGGCGGAGGTGGAGACGTGCAGCTCAACACAAGTGCGGAGGGCAATTGAGCAGAAGTCGCTCACCTGGAGGAAAATGGTGACTTTGAATATGCACGAATATCTTAGGAAGGAAAAGATATATTTGGATTCAGAATGAAAACATTCATTTCGCCATGTGATGTGCAAGGGAGAGAAAGCGCTGTTCCGATACCCAATAGTACGCGACCGACTGTGTTTCCGCATATAAATATCCACTCCCGGCCTTGAGCTCACGGACTCGGAGATCCGCCAGCTCTTTTTCTGGCAACACGAAAGCCGTGCCAGCAGAAAACGCGGACACTGGCAGAAAACGCGGTCACGAGACAGCCTGAGCATTGTCGAACATACGGAATACAAAATCAGTTGGCCGCTCAATGCTTATCCCCAATTATCTCGTCGTCTCGCGGAATTGTTCCCCTTCACGGAGAAGATTATAACGACAGCTTCAGAGCTAAAAATGAGATAGAGGAAACTGGGTTGAAATCGTGGATCCTATCAGGGTTGCTATAGCTAAGCTACATCTTGGCTTTGAGATTGTTCGCGGCGCTGAGGCTCTTTGCGGCAGTCTGAACCATTTCATCAACACTATAGCGGTGATGAGCGATGTTTGGGATAAAGAGCAACTTTCACTCACATCTCTTTCGCCGGCTTGATTTCCTGAATACCGCCCGCAACCTTGCCCATCACCCCTGGAAGGTAGGGACGGTCAGAGTCAAACGAAACTATTCACGAAATTGCAAAACACACAGACAGCGCCTTCCATCGAACGCTTCGGGTTCTTTTCCAGCTCAACCTCGTGCGGAACTTTGCCTTCCGCGAGTATGTGTTCCTGTTCTCCCTTCCGAGTCGTCTCCCATTCCTTTACATACGGCGTTGTCCGGACACTCATCGGCCGGCCGCTGTAGATTAGCGTTCGATTCACATCATCGAAGCCCGCGCTAAGAACCATCTCCTTGTGGGTTGGGTTCGCACCGGCCTCCTCGCTTGCAACAAAACGCGTTCCAACCCAAACACCCGAAGCGCCGTACCTGAGTTAAAGGTCGAGCGGTCACAACGGAGGTCTGGGTGCACTTACGCAAGCGCAGCGGCCAAACCCCGCCCATCTGCAATGCCGCCTGCGGCAACTACAATGACTGGCTCGTTTGTGAGCGGGCTCTTGTAATTCTTGCACAGATCCACAACGGTAGGAATGAGGATTGAGAACGGTGTGTCGCCAGTGTGGCCGCCGCCTTCGCCTGCTTGTGCGCAGATAATATCAACGCCTAGTAGTGTCAGCCGCCGGCGGAAGCTAGTGCTAGTAGAGATGGTTAGTTACCTTGGGCGAGAGCTTTCGCTACGTGCTTTGGATGTCCAATCATGCTATTATGGAATTGATAGTGTTCAGATATATAATGTGCGTCGAACACGCACTTCATGACTGGAATTTTTGCCGCATGAAGCTTGTCCACCGCCCACTTTGGAGGAACGCCGACAGCACACACGAAGAGGCGCGCTCCTCCTTGAATTATGACATCGATCAGTTCGGGTCTGTAAAACTCGTATAGCTCGTTGCGTCAGCGCAGAAGGAAAGCCGAACAGTTGGCCGTCCGTGTAGTCTCTGTTCGTTTTGCGGGCTCCGGGCCCTACCTGCGGGATCAGCAAGTCAACGCCGAACGGCGCGTTCTTGTCTTCGAGGTAGCTTTTGAGCTCCTCGATGGAGCCTTTGAGGAACTTCGGGCTCAGGCGAACCCCTCCAATCACACCAATACCGCCTTGCAGTGCGTAAGTCGGAGCAAAGGCGGGAGCACGGTACACACCAGAATTGGTGATTGTAGCGGCAAGTCTGGAGTAGTGTTTAGAGGATATTCAGAGACATTATCTCTCCTACTTGGGACCTGCCGCTGTAATTTGTAAAAATGGATCCACTGGCCAGAAATGTGATACTTGCCTATATCCATTCCCGCCAGCATGACCGGATGGTTGATTCCGAAGAGCCTGGTCAATGGTGTCGAGAAGATTCGCTGGGAGGATGGCATTGTGAAAGGCGCAGATGTACAAGGACAAGGAGTGTGGGAGCAAGCAGCAGCGTGAGCGTGACACTGGCAGGCGTAGTACGGGCGGAGTGGCACGACGAATGGAGTGGGCAAGTGTCAGCAGCCAGGACAGAAAGTCCGCCGACGGCTGCGCGCGGAGGCCAGCGTCGGCAACATTGCATCGGCAAATTGAACCTTCATCGGGGAGTCCAGGTTCAACGTTCAGAACGCGGTTGGCCAAAAGGCGTTCAGGTCATCTATGAAGACGGGTCCGAGTGCGACAGAGTCGATGCATATCACCCCTGCCAGTGGTTCAAATTGAAGTTGATGGGCACGAGTCACGCGCTTGGAGTCTTCTTGCTCTTGACCATCACCGAAATACGTCTCCCGGTCGAGTCGTTGCAAATTCCTCCGAGGACCGCTCGCTCATTATAGCAACTTAAAGTGTCTCGACTCTCGTGAGTCGGAATTACTGTGGTTCCATAGCTTTTCAACACTAGATTTGCCTGCGACCCTCCGATTTACTTTTGCTGTATCTCAGGCTGGTCGGCCAACGACACCCTCGGCCATTTTGTACACTGGCAGGATCTGTGGACTCCGGCGCCACTCGTCTCAAATGTCTCCGTGTTCATTCAACTTGAATACGCTACCTGATCATTCAAGGTCGGGCCGAGAGGGTATGGTTTACTGGAGACATCTGAAGACGCCTCTTTTCCATGCTTTGGCTTTCTGTCGGTGTGCGCCATTTGCTAGCCCGCGGATTCATGATTAGAGTGCCGTGCGCGCGCCGCAGCCTTCTCCAATTATGATTAAACAGTTTCTCAAGGTCGGAATCCCCATGGCATCTCGGTGGAGCGCTCTTTGCCGTCTTGGCGTCTCACTTCAAAAAAAAAAAATTGGTTCGAATTCGCAGTCACTGCCAGTCAGCTGTCTGTTGGCTGCGGCTTCTCTATTCATGGATTCATCCTTACCAGTCATTTCCCTTTCTTTTCGCCGAGTTGAAGGCAGTCTGGTTTCACGCTCTCACACATGCCAAATTTTCTCCGAGTCGTTTAGCTTGGCTGTATCGACGTGGACTGTAACTATTGGTGGATCCGGATTCTTTTTCCCTCCATGCGCAAGATGCCAGTGCAAGGACATGTCAGGATCTGCGCGAAGGTTGGAGCGCGGAGACATAAACCGGTGAGAAGAGAAGGTTTTGTTTTTAGAGCAGAGCGAGATGGACCCACAAGAGTCCACATCAAACAAACCGAGGAAGAACGGAGATTGGAGCATTGTGGTGGGTCTCGAACGCCGACGGGCATGACGAGCCAATGAGAGCTGAGGATCACCGACGTCGGGTCGGTGCTTATATCTTATTCTTCTTCGTCTGTTACTAGTGCACCGTGTTCTTTGAACCAATGAATAGATACATTCAGCTATTCTTCATCACACAAACAGGTGTTACAAGAGGTCAACACTTTGAATTTACAGTCATTTACGACGCTCTGGCGTTAGCGAGGAACTGGGCGTAGGTAAACGTCGCATTAGGGTTGATCGCAAACGTCATGCCCGCGCGGCAGTGGGCGCCAGCAGCCTGCATGCACGCGCCAAAGTGGGGCACGGTGTCGACGACGGTGTAGGTGAAGGTGGGCTGCGAGCCGTCGAGATCGGAGAGGCTGAGTTAAGACGATCGTGAGCGAGCAACAAAGAAGGCTCGGAGGAGAGCGCTTACAAGCCAGAGTCAAAGCCGTTGGGACCAACGCCGCCAACAGGCGGAGGGCAGACGGCGCCGGAGAAGTTGGTGGTGGTCACCGAGTCTGCGATAATCGGTAAGTCGAACGTTCACAGGAGGAAAATTAGAATTACGATTGCGGGAGACGACGGTGAATGTGATGGTGTCACCAACGGCGGCGGTAATCGTGGTCGGGGTAAACGAGAGGGCGTTGTTGAGACCGACCGTGACTGCAAAATTCGCAGCGAGAATGGAGGGCACGATGGTAGCGAGGACAGCGAGCTTGGCCAACATTTTGGAAGGCGTGAAGTACAGACTGCAAGACGATAGGCCTTTTATATGCGTTTGCCGTGGTCAAATCTCCATACGTCGACGCTTCCTGTTTAGTCAAACTCATAGGCAATTATCTCCGATATGAGAAACGCGGCGCCGGTAAAGTTGCCCCGATACCAGGAACAGAACTGCGCGGGACCAAACGACCCCTTCGAGTGAACTGAACAATGATGAGACTGCCTTCATCGTCGCCGTACTGACTGAGAAGCACTTGGCACCAAGACGAGGGGACGAATGAGCGTTGAAAGTATTCATAGCGCGTGGTGAGAAGCCGCGAAAACGACTCTGTGCATGAGAACGCATGCGAGCCATATTAGATTCGGAGCCGAGTGAGACGCACGGTGTTGGGTGCGCAGCATATTTAGCGAGCAAATCGTTGCAAAAGCATTGTCAAATATGCAGGAAGGCCATTGAAAGTGCGTGTGGGCCATCCAGAATGCTTGACAAAGGCGATCAAAGAGTGGAGCTTTCCAGGAACAAAATAAGCTCAGCCTTGCGTCACCAGAGAGAGTTTTGTTGAAGGTCCGCCGAGAATATCAACGGCCGCGACACGGAATCGCGGATCCGTGAGTCTTGCTGCGCTGCGTGTTGAGTATGTAAATCTGCGCTAAACATCGATATCCTCAGCACGATGTGGACACGGAGAAATCTGTTCCCGCCCTGGCTGCAGATCGAAACGAACAACGAGCAAGACGGCTTGGTGATGTGCTCTCACGCAAACAAGTCCGTTCGTGGGCGCAGCCAATGAGCGAAGCTGGGGTTCATATGAAGCGGCGGTGGTTGTCCGTCCCATTCCACGGCCGCCGCGCTTCGTCACAGTGAGAGCTGTCTTGTGCGTGTGCGTGTGTTTTCGCTGAGGCAGTCGCTTTCGGGACCGATCCTTGTGTGAACGCCTGCGAGAGATTAGAGCTCACTGGCATCATGATGATGCAGCAGGGTCGAGATAGAGTCGTAGGAAGAAGAACGGAGGCGTTCGGCGGAGAAGTTGCGAATAAGTTCAAGTCACTTAGTCAGAGTTCAGTTCGCATCAAAACTCACGTGCACAGTGCCACACACATGCGCATTCGGCCTCGGTCCACCGGCTGCAGAGATGTTACGGGGACAAAAGAGTACTAGTAGTACCGCTCGTTTCGTCCAGCTCAATCCCAAAGACACTCTGCCGTTCCAATCCAGAGCTCAACCCTCAGACCTTCTTGTTTCCAATCCCAAGTATTGCCTCAGGGCTAGCATGAGCAGCTGTCAGTGCTCGTGGCTCGCGCGATCGGCGCATTCGGGAGCAGCGCATTCGTCTTCACCTTGGCATCTAGTCGGCGTCTGGATCATCGGGGTTCGTCCAAAAGCGTCGGTTGCCCGCTTCGGATATCTGCGGGTTGGCTCGCATGTACTCGAGCACGCGTCGCTTGGCCGCAGAGTAACCATGGTATCGGCCGGCCTCGATATCGTCGATGGTGAGTGGGCGGTCTCAAGTAGGATCAGTCAGTCAAGCGGGAGAGGCTGTGCTCACCCTTGAGCGCCGCATCTAGAGTCTCGAAGATGGCGAGCTGTGCTTCATCCTCGTCCTCTGTCGTGGAGCCACCCTCCCAGTTTTCGCTTAGTTCTCCGTCGTCCTCGTTGACCTTCTGCCCATTCTCGGTTAGTTCGCCATCCAAGCGCTCTTCCAGGGGGCAGATCGCGGCCACGGCATTTGCCAGCCCCGGGGTGAGAAAGTTGAGCACAATCCAAGCAAACCGAGCAAAGAGATAACCGCGACGGATTCGCGCTGGGAAATTGAGTCTTCTAAGATGGTATTGGTGGGCGAGGTCTTGGGCTACAGGCCTGACGAACACGGCCACCACATAATTTGCATAGGGCGCGAACAGGAAAAGACCTTGGTCGAACCCTTGGCCCTCCATGTCCGCACGGAGCGTCACCAGATTGCGCTCCGAATTTAGGTCAAAGGAAGGATCCCCCCCATAACCCTTGAGCAGCTGGTAGTTTGAGGCAAACTGCGACCGATAAGATTGATTGTGGCACCATGAAACGGAACGTACCCAGTGGCTTTCAGCTTCGGGGACTAGATGGCTCGCTTGCAGAGACGTGGAGGCACCCGTCATAATACACGTTTTGTCGTCCTTCTTGACCGCACTACTGACGTCGGAGAAAGAGGTGAGGGGAGGAGCAGTGGCGGGCTCGCCTCCCTTCCAACGGGTGGGTATTTCGAGCGGCGGTGTCCAGGCGGAGAAGGACGGGCAGAGAAGGTAGTTGTAGTCTAGCACCCTCTGAGAGTGTCAGCGAGATAAAATTCGGAAGACGCTGATGTACATACCGACGACGACAAAATCGTATACTCCTGGCACCAACAGACCGTCCGGGTCGGAATCCGCGCCAGCAACGCGTACGCCCGTGCCAGAGACGTGCAACTCACCCGTCTGGTTGTTTGCTACGACGAAACAGGCGTCGAGGACGACCCCCAAGGGGAAACCGAGCACCCCATCGTTGTCTGGCGAGGATGGGTAAACCTGAAATTTCAGAATCGGCATGCCCTGGCGGTAGTTCGGATGGTAGATCTCGACCGAGCCTCCATCGAGGAGCTGCGGGCGAGTGTGGTGCGGACGCGCGATGATGGCGGGGAGGACCGACATGGGAGCCTACAACTTGTCCACTCGCTCGTCTAGAGCGGATTTTCACTGGGTAAGCTTCAGACTCGGAGCTTCAGGTAGCGAGCCTGCAAGGAGACGCGGCGAAAGACATGGTGGTAGAGTTTGAAGTTAGGTCCAGTTCCCATCATTGCGACAACGTCCTCGAGAGCGCCGGCTCATTCGATTCGCTTGGTGAATTCTACACAACATTATATACGAGGTTTATGTACACTATTTAGAGGGACGAAACTCGAAATAAAATTGACTAAGTGACTAGTAAAAACGGAAAGAAAATGAGCTTCAAGTTCGCGTCCAGAGCTTCGCCAGATTCGGGCAGTGCACTCGTCCCACATTGGCTTGAATCTCTTCGACTCGTCTAGTCGTCTCGATCGGGGTTCTCCCAAGAGCGTTGATTTCCTACTGCGGAGATTTGCGGGTGGGATTGCCGCCAGTCGTGCTCGAGGAGCTCGTAGTATCCACAGTAGGGCTCAGGCTCGACAGTTAAGGGGCGAGCTGAGAGGGCCGTGAGTCAGGTAGGTCAGAGCGGGAGAGCTGTACTCACACTTGAGCATCTTGAAGACATCCCGCTGGGTTTTGTCCTGGACTTGGCGAGCTTCATCGTTGTCCTCGTCTGCGCTCTCCCCGTCCTCGGTAAGCTCATCGAAGTCTTCACCGTCATCCTTATGCCCTAGCGTGAGGGACGCCGGGAGGGACGGTCCGCCGTTCACGGTGGCATCAATTAAGCCAGGCGTCAGAAATTCGAAAACGCCCCACACAAATCGGAGGAAAAGGTAGCCGCGACGGATTCGAGCTGGCAACCTGACCGCTCTGAGGTGATACTCGTAGGCGAGGGATCCAGCACTGGTGAACACGGAGACGATGCAATCCTTGTATGGCACCAAGAAGAAATGACCTTGGTGAAAACCTGGCTCATTCAGGTCCGCCCGGAGCGTTATCGCGTTGCGCATCGAGTTGAGGTCTGTTTCGGGATCCCCGCCATATGCTGTGAGCTGGGGGCAATAATAGCACCACTGAGAGTTCGATAAGATTGACTGTTGAGAGGAAAAGGGAACGTACCCATGCGGCCTCAGACTGCGGGAAGAGGAGGCTCGACTCAAGGCAGTTGGAGGCGCCCGTCATGACGCACACCTCGTCTGCCATCTTCACGGCGGTGCTGGCTTCGTAGTCGTATCCGAGTGTGTCTGGAGCGAGCTCTGGTTCGTCTCCCTTCCATCGTCTGGGGATCGTTTCCGGCGGCGTCCAGTCGGCGAAAGAGGCGCAGAGAGGGTAGTTATAATCTAGCTCCCTTTGAGAACGTCAGAGACAGAATCCGGAAGATGTTGACGACATACCCTCCTGGTCGGACCACGACGAAAATGTACATTCCCGGTATCAACAGCCCGTCCGGGTTCGAATCGACGCCCCCGATGCGCTCTCGAGGCTCGGCGTAGCGGTGCAGCTCGCCCAGCTGGTTCCCGGCTATGGCACCGCAGGATTCGAGGACAAAGCCTGTGGGGACCCCGACCAAGTCACTGCCGGGTGAGGAAGGGAGTGCCGGAATTTTGACGATTGGGAAGCCACGGCGGTTTTGGGGGTGCCAGATTTTAACCGAGGCACCTGTTTGAAGTCTCGGGAGTGCCGTTTTGAGCTCACGGGGTCCGATTTCTGGGAGGACCATTGAGGCCATGAGTGAGATGGAGGTGGCCTTGGAGGTGGCAAGTCGTCGTCGCGCCCGCCCAGTTGACGGGATGAACTAGGGTGGATAGGAGGAGCATAGCGAAAGCAATCAATACCGTTGTCACGGTCACGGTCACCGTCCAAGTCGCGCTGGTTCATCCCGGCGTCGACGACATGATCCAACTCACACTCCCGCCGGAAATCATCGCCCTCGTCTTCGAATTCTACCATGCTACCCTCCGCCTCACGAGGATACATTGTCTCCGCGCAGACATCGCCGTTACCTCTGACACTCGTCTGCAAGTCGTGGCGCGCAATTGCGTTGTCCATGTCAGAACTATGGACAGAGGCACGCATCGCATTGGCTCCATACTCCGAGTCGGTACAGGCCCTGGATACGTGGCTTGGCCGTGGTGGCATCCGCGGCCGCTCCCTTCATATATTCTGTGCGGGCCAGGAGAATCTCATGTTCTCAGAACTGAAGCCGATTTTCGCAACCTACTCAGCCAGGCTGCAGACGCTGGAGCTTTGGGACGTCTGCAGACGGGATTTGAAGACCCTGGATAGTTTTGGGATATCTTTTCCTGCGCTGGAAAACCTTGTCGTGAATGTCGATCGCGACGATGATCGCGAACGTGAGCTGGAGACACCGCTGTTCACTGACAGCATGCCGGCCCTTCGCAAATTGAATTTGGCTCATATCTTGCCCAGCCTATTCAATTTCGCCTGGTCGAAGCTCACCAGCTTCACGAGCCGTGAAATCCCGTTTGGCTGGCTGGCTATGATGCCTCTGCTCACGCATTACGAATTTTTGGACCACATCTTTCCATTATTGCCGGCGACCCCGCTCACCCATGACAAGCTCGAAGAGCTCGTTCTCGCACCAACCTCCTCGTCGGTCTTCTTACGCGGCGTTACTCTCCCCTCCCTGCACACTCTCTGCATCAAGAGGTTCCAGTCCTCCGGCTCAGGCTCTGTGACTCTCCCTGCAGCCGACGTGCAGGCATTCCTTGACCGCTCAACCCCACCGTTGCGCACTCTGGAGTTGTACTCACGGACGATAGAAGCTCTCAGCCTGTTTGAACAGACAGAGATCACCGAGCTAACGCTCATATCCCCTCCGACACAGCTCATTCGAGACTTTTTCGAGAACCTGAAATCAGATTCGACCTTCTTCCACTGTCTCCAAAGTCTCTCGCTCACTGTCGATGCCAACGACGGATCACAAGCCACAGTAGAGTTGCTGGTTGAGCTTGCCGGCGCAGCGATCCTGGCGAGGAATTCGCAAGTAGAACGTGGTGGTCCTTACTTGAGATCGTTACATGTTACAGTTCGCCAGCTCTCACCGGACGCACGGTTCGAATTCCCTCCCGACTCGGAGCACTTGGAGACCTTGCGCGAGTTGAAGGCGATTGGTGGAGTGGACATCCGCTTTGGCGGCATAACCACGTCCGGAGACCTTCGTTGTCTGGTAGATCTTAATTCGTAGTCTGAAGATGTACATAACTTGTCCTCAAGGGATACCATTCTCTGAATAACGAAGTGAACCATTCAGATATCATGCGCTCTGGAGATTCAGGTTATGCCGATGTCTGAAACTCGGAGTAATGAGGTCGACCTACGCCCGATCCTGCCAGTATTCCTTTGCTCCATAGGCTATCGCGTCGATAATCGTGTGGCGCTACCCCACGTGATCGCGTCTCCGAGAAACAATTTGACGAGGTTACTACAGTCCTTCGGTACCAGTACATCGTACATCGTACACGGCGTTACTTTGCTTAGTCCAACCTTCCCACTGCTCAAACTTTTGCAGCGCCGACCTCGTAGAGGTACGTCCCCAGGAGTTTCGTCTGCGTGTGGCGCGGATTAGAAGATGAGGGTAAAAGAAGAAATCGAACGCACCCCTTCCAGGAAGTTGCTCTTGTCCAGCTTCTCGTTCGTTGAGCTGCATAAGTGGGTAGTTCTCAGCATGACGAGCAAATGGGAAAGGCAGGCACTCACTGTGCGCCATCGTCGCCCCGACCCATCGGCAGCAACAGGACGTTAACGCCAAGCGCCTCCGCGAAGGACAGCGTAACGGGGATTGACCCGCCTTCGCGAGTCAGATCGGGTGTCTGTTTGTAGATGGTCTGTGATGGGAGGTTAGCGTTGAGCCGTTGACCAGGAAACAGAACGCAAACCTCCGTCGCGGTAATCGCCGCAGCGTAGTTCCAGTGCTTCCAGTCCGCGACCCAAGGCTTGCCGCTGTGCAGGAGCTCGAGATCACTATAGTTGGGCGTCGTCAGCCTTGAGAGGAACGACGATGAAAGGACCACTCACAGCTTGTTCTTGCTCCCAAGCTTCTTGAACTCTGCCTCGATGTACTTGCGCACCAGAGGCTCAACCGAGTTGGGCGTCTGCGGAGGGACGAGACGGATACTGAACTTGCCAGCGACTTTGGCTGGAATGACGGTCTTGGCGCCGGGTCCGGAGAACGCGCCTTCGATACCGTGAAGCGAGAGCGAAGGTTGGCGCATGCGACCCATGAGGACGCTGACCTGTGGGTAACATGTTATCAAAATACGCGTCGATGATGGGTAGAAAATACCTTGTCGTCGGAGAGCGCAATGGGGGCACCGGCACCAGCTTCGATGTCCTGTATGGTGAAATCGAGCTTCTCGTAGATGGCGCGCTCTTCAGCGTCGGCAGCGCTGACCATATCGTCGACTCCAGGAATGAGAATCGTGCCATTGGTGTCGACTAGGCGGGACATGAGCGAAATGAGGTCGGTCATGGGTTCGTGGACAGTGCGGCCGAAGGTGCCAGAGTGGAGATCGCGTGCTGGTCCAGAGAGGTTGATCTTGAAGTAGACGAGCCCACGGAGACCGTATGTGAGAGCAGGAGTGCGAGTATTGAGCCAGTAGTTGTCGCTGATGCAGATACAGTCGACGCCTTTGAACCACCCATCCTTCTCCTTCTCAATCAGCTCGTCCAAACCTTCGCTGCCGTTCTCCTCCATACCCTCGAAGCAGAAGACGAGGTTAACGGGAAGCGGCTTCTGCGTCTCGCGATGCCATTGCAGCACATTCAGCCACCCCAGAATCGGGCCCTTGTCGTCGGTGCTTCCGCGGCCGACCAGCCGCCCATCGCTCTCCTGCGTCAGAACGAACGGGTCTGTGTTCCATCCATCCGACTTGGCCGCCGGTTGCACGTCGAAGTGACCGTATAGCAGCACTGTCTTCTTGCTCTTGTCCTCTCCGATGCGGCCCAGGATCGCTGGAGGGAGAGGGAGCGTCTGTCCGTCCATGACGTGTGTCCCAAGATCCGCGAGCTTGGTGGTAACACCCAATGCCTTCAGCTCTCCGTCAAGCCAATGTGCCATTTTGATCACTGAGGGCCGGTAGGCGGGGTCTCCCGAGATCGAGGGAATCGCGACGGCATCCGAGAGCCGTGCAATGAATCGGTCTGCTTGCGCGTCGACGTAGCTGATGAATTCAGGCGGGGCAGGCATCCTCGATGGTGGGCGCGAAGGAGAAGCGGCTGATTGCCGTTTGGTTGCCGGATCAGGCGGAGTTCCAACTTCCAGGTTTCATTGTTGTCAACTTGTTCATAAAGTGGCCCTTTGCTTCGCTCCAGTGGGAAGTACCTCAATCTCAATCTGGTGAGTTCTCGGTTAGTAACCCGGGCCCAGGTGGCGGTTGCCTCATGGAGTGCTGCAGATGCAGGAAATCGCTGGCAATATGCCAGCGACCCAGACGATTTCCCCGCTTCCTGCCCGCCTCGACGACTATCTTGCCATGAACGTCGCCCCCCTCGATATAGAACGAACATCTTTCCAGAGCTTGCTTGAGGATCGCCGGTTACGCAGAGCTGGCCTCGTCTCTCAAACCGCCGCCATTCAACTCCAACTCCAGCGACTCGCTCAACAGACAGAAGATACTGATGACCAAATTGTCCGGTTAACCACTGTGCTCGCTCCCATCCGCCGCATTCCAAACGAGATCCTTTGCGAAATATTTGTGTGGGCAGCGAAGAACCATCGGGCAACGAGGCGCCGCGATCCGGTTCCGTGGCATCTTGGCCATATCTGTAACCATTGGCGGGCCGTCGCATTGTCTTTCCCAGCACTGTGGTCCCGATTCACCGTCATGTTCTCTGAGGAAGCACCCGACGTTCTGGAAGCTCGACTTGCTGCACAGTTAACTCGATCCGCCGACGTTTCCCTCTCAATCAATTTCCTGTGGTGGGAGGTGTCTGGAGAGATTGAAGCCTCGCTGATAAAGACGCTGGTCTGCCAGAGTGCGCGGTGGAGGAAGCTGACCTTTTCCGCGTCTGGTGGCAACATGGACACTTTCTTCAGCCTGCTCCAACCTGTTAAAGGACACCTCGGCAAGCTCGAGAAATTACACTGCCAGTTCTCCTCTCCTCTGCGCAATCCCGTCGACATGTTTCTGCACGTCCCAAATCTTCTGAGTCTGAACTTCATGGTTCGGCACAACCATTTGCGCCTTCCATGGCGTCAGGTGGTGAGGTGCTACATGCAAGGGCCTCTGCGCGAGCACTTGGGGAGCTTAGGAGGAGCGCATAACCTTGTCGACCTCCGTCTAAATGTCGACAATGCAGGTTTCAATGCCGGCTCGATAATCACCCTTCCCAGTCTCCGGCGGCTTTATATTCTTGGCACCTGGGGAATGAGCCATTTAACTACCCCAAACCTGGAACGCCTCAATATATCCTCCGCACAAGGGCTCGATTTGGTGCAGCCTTTTGTGCAGCGGTCTAACTGCCAGTTATCTTTGCTTGGGCTCTGGGAGGAAAACGATGCCGAGATCCCAATGCCAGAGTTGACCGACGTCCTTCGTTGTGTGCCCTCGCTCAGCATCCTCCTCATCACTGCCAGGGTACGCCGGCGTGATGGGACGAGATTTCCGGGCGACTGCCCGCGCGTTCATGACCTCCCTGCACTTTTCAGTGCTTTAACGTTGAACGGCTCGCCGTCCGACTTGCTGCCTCGACTCTCGACTCTCTCCTTCGGGCTCGAACAGAATCCCTTTAGCGACACCTTTCTCACCATGGTCCGCTCGCGGCTGCTTGCGCATAACCCTCATCGTCTTGCACGTCTTGTAATCGAAGACACGTCGACGCCGTTCCACGACGAACAAGTCTCGTATGAGTTGACGAGCAAAGGGTTACATAGAATGGATGGATTATCGTAGGCTCTGGCAGGCCGAAGAATCATATTTTCCATGCTAACCCACCAACCCTCCTTAATGCAACTTCTTGCTGTCCATCTTGCTATACAATGCATCATATCGAAAATAGGTGGTTTGATGTTGTTGGTATCCGAGTCGTTCACGATCAGAAGGAAATTCAAGGAATGGTGAGAGAGATGTCAAGCCGTCGTTGACAAGACTGAATCTATACAGGTCTTTCTCTACACCGGCCTGTCTCCGCTACCAGCTGGTCTGCTTCGATGATCGCCTTGAGCTATAGGACGGGCGTGTCACGTTTGTTGTGGTGGTTTCGTGCAGTAGGGGCTTGCAGGTTTTGCGGTTCGCAATAACGGGCACAGATGCTGTGGATGGAACGATGCTCAAGGTCGCTGCCGCGTTCGAGTTCGTTAACGTTCATTCTTCGTGACTGGTGCAGTATTGAGCGACAAAGACGGTCAGCGGTCGGTCCGGCAGTAGTGGAAGACGCTTTGAGTGTGAGGAAACTAGTAGAGATGCTGGGCAAGGACAATCGTTCGGATCGAAGAGAAACAGAGTTCAGCGCTATCCTGTGTACTCAAAAATTACGACAGCGCTAGTCCTTCCGAGCGGTACGCTTTCCAGTGATCGGCGAAAGTCGGACTCGAGAAAATAATCCAGATGGTCTTGTCGCACCCTCCGACATCCGCCTCGTCGAGTTTCAACGGCACCGGCGCCGCCTGAGAGGTCGAGATGTGCGGGGATCATGCCAGACTGCAACCAGTACTGGCTGTGACTGGGTACTTAGCCACCCTAGGATCTTAGCCACCCCTGTAGCTCACGCAAAACCAGGTCTTTCATCCTGGAATCAGTATCTAAATGAAGGCAGGGATCCTGGCTTCCAGAACGTGGCCTTATTTTGGCGAGAGCTTTAATATATCGCCAGAAAAAGTGCCCTGGCTAAGTACCCCGTCAGCGGGTTTTAGCAATAAAATATTTCCTGTGGCCGCAATTCTCACTCGATAGGTCTGAAACTTTTCGAGGAAGCCTAGCACATGCGACTCGATGATTCAGACTTGGTTTAGACCTTATATCTGCGGCCAATATGCCAGGAACTAAGGTGGCCAAGTTCCCAGTCACATGCAGTACGGCATCGAGGAGTTGGTGTAGATGGGCCGCGTCCTGGCATTCCCGAATATACACAGACTCGGGGGGCTAACTCGGGGGGCTCGAAGGGATCAGGAACGAGCAGCAAGAATAGTTCTAGATCACCCAGCGTACGAAGAATACAACCAAGAGCCCCAAGAGTCGAAGCAGATCTCGGACTCGGTTTTCATCCCTGCATATGTTGTCGAGGCTGACTTTGCTCAGGCCTAGGCCTTCTCCAAAAGAGGAATACTGAAAGAGACAAGTCCCTGTACTCCGCCGCGGACTGGAAAACTCCAAGACCTCGGGACTGGGACTGGTCGACTCGGTTTGGTTTAGCTGGTCTCTTCGATGATGGATGGAGGAAAAAAAAATCAGAGATAGTTGAGTTGCCTGGGACAAGTTTGGGTTCATCAATGGGCGGGAAGAGAAGCAGAAGCAAAATCTGATCATGATTGCGTCAAGCCAATGAGAGCGTAGCCATCGCGCATCAACGTCTAGATGGGGCAAGAAGCAGGGGAAGAGCGGAGACATCGTGTGGGTCGCTGTAGCGCTGGCCGTTTGAAGGACGGTGAGGAGGACGTTGAGCGGCTCGTATGTCGATACTCGAGATGTCGGATGAACGAGTGTTGCGTTGTCGCCACTGGGGGGATGTTGACCGCGGTGTCCAAGTCGACCGTGGCCAAATGGGGCAAGTGACACCACGTTACCGGTTGTCATCAGATCGGCATCCAATTTTGTGGGCTCTGTGCTTCTTGCCTTCCTCCACAAACTGCAACCCTACCACCACCGTCTCTGCCAGCCAAAGACCCTCGCTACTACCACCCGCTCTCCCTGCACAACCAGATTCGCGTATTACAATGGCGACCCTCATGCGTCGCCCAATGGCAATGGACCCCCAGCCCTCCCGCGCAGCTCAGCGCAAACAACGCCTGCTAGAACTCGAAAACGAGCAGCGTCTGGAGGACCTCGAAGCGCTCAAGATGACCGAGGTGTGTCCGTTCCGTGCTTTCCTGGTGGCATGAGAGCTTATCCGTTGTTCAGGAACAGCGCCTAATCCTCTTCCACTCGTTCCGGTCAGTCAAGTTTGAGTGGAGTGACCTTGACGGAATGCGCACTGTCCGCCGCCGCTACAATGTTCGTACTCGTCCTTGGCCGTGTTTGTTTGCTTGCTTCCGTCCCCCCCTGAAATCCACCTATTTCCAATCCGTCTTGTCTCCACCCCGTTTCAGAGCAAGTTTACTAACGGCTCATTCCCGCAGTCTCCGCCCGTTCACCCGCCAGTCCAGACCCGTTCTCCAACTCCAACAACGCCAAATAGCCCCAGACCCCCGCCTCTGCAGCTCCACCTAGCCTCACCACCCCCATCGGAGGCCTTTGCAGTGCTCACCAACAGGCATACGTCCAGCTGCGCGGTGCCTTTCCCCCAGATATCCATCCCGTTTCCCAGCGCAGAGTCCGCCCCAGCTTCACCGACTCCAACCATCACCCCGCGGGATGCTGCATGGGGTACATCTTTGGAGTCCACCACAGAGCCGACGGCCAAGCCTGTACGGACAACAAAGTCGACTCTCAGAAGAAGCAGTAGCAAGGCACGCCCGCCTTTGAAGGGCCTGCTTCCTTCACCTGCGACGACGACTTTAAGCGTTCCGAGCCCTATCGTGGTGCCGCAGCTTCCAACGGGGCTTGGACCGCACGATGATGATGAAGACGAGGATGCTTGGGTCGACGAAGACGATGAATTCGACGGGAATACAACACTTCGGCCCGACGACGACGACGAGTTTTTAGCGACGCCGGTTGCCCCGCAGTCGTGGCAACTCGAGAACGCGTTGGGTGTCGGTGTTCCCTACACCTACAGTGGTTCTGTCCTCCCGCCGACACCTACACCAGCGAATGCGGAGGCAGAGTTCCATGTTGGCAGCAAGCGCAAGCGGTGATCCTCTACCCACGCGCCGGCCCACCTTCCATAACGATCATCTCACGACCAACTCGCATCTCGTCTCTCTTTCATCTCTTCCTTCCTCATGCTGCATCTCGTCTCGTCTCGTGTCATCGCTATAGCACCACAACCACAACCAACATATATCAAGTATTACAATGGCTATCTTGTCTCCCTATCTCGTCTCTCGTCTTCCTCTACCTCTACATATCCTTCGTTCCGACCTTAAACCATAACCCACGCTCCCTCCTCTCTCTCAAAGTTACAGTACATATTCCGAGAGTACATATTGTACCCATCACTACCATTACGGCCATGGATTCTGGATTCGAAGGGAAGGGGCAAAAAAGTGTAATGTAATCGATATCGCTGGTGGAGGAAATAACAAAATATTTGTAGCTTTTTGTGTGGGACGAGGAGCCGCAGCGACTAACAAATCTTACTGTATCGAGCGTTGTACGACCACAAACTTTCGTCAAAAGCCTCCAGAGTCCGTTGGCATCCTGAACTCTGGACTCGCGATATCTGGACCGGAGAAGTCGAGTGGGCTTAGCTATAACTACAGCATCTCTATGGCCCGGCACATAAGCCCCGCGTGTGATACCCGCGCTTTTATGCGAGTGAGGAGTATGAAGATTTGGGGCAGGCTCGGAGTATGTCAGTCGGTTTCTGTTGTTCATTTGAACTGTACTGGCGCGCGTCGATTCATCGCCAACTCAATTATCACTTCCGAATCGACATCTCGTCCGTTATTATACCAGCAGTAAGTTGAGTCCCTGCTCGCGCATCGTCTCCTGCCAGTCGACATTTACGCCGCTGACGTCTCGTCGCTGCCAAACCGCCTCCATAAGTAGCCGCGTCCGCATCAAGTCCCCGAGGCTCTCATCGCGTGCTTGCAGTCGTCCGTTCAAGAACTCCCGCCAGTTGGAGTCGTCCGTCATGCAGCCAGCCAAGAAAATTGGGAACACAAGCGCTCTATCAACCTCGGACGGCGGTAATTGTCCCAGATATTGGACGATGCACCCCACTGAGCTGATGATCTCAGGAGCACCTAAGTAAAAGAGATTAGGTGCACAGAGAGGGATAGAGAAAGGTGCGGACCTGGGTTCGAGTCGCTCAGGACAGTGTGCAAATACAGCATGACCGTTTCTAAGAAGATCTTGGCGACCAGCTGGCGAGTCTCCGAGGTTGGATATGGCGCAGCATGGACCTGCTCCGACTCGAACAGAACCAAAGTCGGATGCAGCGGCGTCTTGTCCAGCATGTCTCCCCTCGGCGGGGCGCTCTCTGCGCTCTTCTTCAGCCGCTGCTCGATCTCATCCCCGTGTCGAATGAGGTCGCGGTTACTCAACGCGCCTCTCCGCTTCTGCTCCGCCTTCCAGTATGAGAGCGCAGATACCTCGGCGATTCCCGACAGCACCTCCTCCGGGCATCCGGTAAGAGTGTCCATCCGAATTTCGTCGCTTTGCGCTTGCCAACCAGCCAAGTCGCAAAAGAGGCGCTTGTACAGCGCGAGATATTTCGGAGGTCGCATCACTGTGAGACTCGAGAATATATCAAGCCACTGTAAGCAGATATCAATTAACAGTGTTATTTGCGGCAACGAGGACGAACCAGCGTAATCTTCACGATGAGCTGACTGGAGGAAGGTAGGCGTTGTAGAGCGAGCTTGGGATTGTCGCTCGTGAGGAGGTCGGTTTGCTGGGCGAGCCAGTCGCACGCAACCGCAAAGACGGGCTGCCAATCGGTCGCTCCGCCCGACAGCTGAGAAAACCAGACGAGATGGAGGGCCGTAACAGCGTCGCTCTCGCCGTACGTCCCGCGCACCTGCTTGGCATTGTGCAGCTGGAAGTAGGCCTCGTCATGGAAGTACTTTGCCGTCGAGTGCTCTGGGTTTGGATCTGGCGCTTCAAGGCCATGCGATACACGCATGCGTGTGTAATGCAGACTAGCGAGCGCACAAACCGCGTTGGTGACTGCACCCCTGGGCTCGGCGACTATCATCTGTACACGCGATCAGCGCGGGGGTAAAAAGCGATAAAAACTCGGCAACTTACGGAGCAAGTGATATTGGTGACTGAGTTGCCCGCAAAAATGAATTGCACCTTGCGTACGTGCTCAAAGTAATAGATGCAATGGTTTCCTTGGAGGTTGGAGAGTCCCGGGAAAAGCGGGAGGGTGCTCGATGGAGAGGGTGGGCTGACGCTAAAGTCGAACGCGTCCGGGCTCCCACCAAGATGCGTAAAATCTAAATCGAGCGGAGGGATCTTCCCCGAACCTGGGGCCGACGGATTGGGTGAATCATCAAACGGCGCGTCAAATAGGCCGGCGTTGAAATCAACGCTGGCTGCTGCAGTGAGACTGGGGTCGCTAAACGGCATGCCATAGAATCCAGAGTTGTGTGCTCCTTGATGAGTTGTGAGTGAGTATTACTCATATAGACAACAGCGCAACTCACCTGGCATCCCAGGAAACACATTGCGCGGAGTGCCGAACTGGAAGTATTCGGATGGTCGATGCGGGGGATACGCTCCTCTGGCTCCCATGCCCATGCCCGGCGAGAGAAGTGACGACCGGGGTTGGCCGCGGATAAGCCCCGCGCGTGTTAGCTGCGCTTTCATGTCTGCCTTGTATCGCTCAACAGCAGCCTTGTCCTACAGATCGTTTGAGACCCAAAGATAAAGTGAAGGAGTGAACGTACGCGCATCCACTCGGGGCGTTTAGGACCCCAGCCAAGACAGTCGATAGTGAGACGAATACACGTATGGCACGAGTCGCTTTCACGGTTCTCGTCGCATTTCTGAACAAGGATTAGCGCAAGGGAGTAGACAGAGCAGGCGCGTACTTTTCGTCGTAAGCGGCACGTCCTGTACAAAAGGCGATGAGTTCGGGACAACGGAAGCGGGGTTCCAGAGACTCACCAGCAAGCGCCCTTGTTCGCCCTTACGGTGTTAGTAAAGTCGACGGGGTAGCTATGGGGGGAGCCGCGTGCAGAAGACGATACAGAGTCTGCGTCGGGCATTGGGACATTGAAGGAGGCGGGAGAGACGTTAAACGAAGCAACAGAGGAAGTGGGAGACTGGCTCCCGCTAGATTCGGAGTCCGCGCTGCGGTAGGCTATGGTCGCTTCCGAGTCTTGGCGCTCGCCGGGATTCTTCTTAAGAAAGAAATCATCAGTCCAATCTTTTGATGAAGCATCTACGCAAGAAATCAGTCTTTGTGTGGGTAGTCTCGTGAACCATCCCACCTAACTGCGAGGAATTACCCGCATCCCAGAAGCGCCGATGCAGCGACGGTGGGGTACGAGAACTTGAAGGTGGGCGGGGCTGTTCCTGCGGTACTTCGGACGGAAATCTGGTTGCTATTGGATCGTTGACTGAAGCGATGAGCGGCGCAACGTCCTCCAAGCCAGAAGGAAATGTTGTGGGAGGTTCTTGCGCAGAGGCGGCAACTGGGTATGCAATACCTAAAAGAGCGTAAGGCCAAGTAGAATAGGGCCTTACTACAAACCGTCTTCGACGCGGATTTCGCATTGTTGGAGTATTCGCCCGCCCATATGTTCAGGGTTTGAGATATCGACCGTCGGCTGTCGATGAAGCTGTCAATGGCGCTGCAAAGCACTACAGAAATAGCTCATACGTCTGATACGATGTCTCTCCAATCGTCATCGTGCGTTATGACGACCGTAACGTCGGGGACCTGGACATATTTCAGTCAAGTCCGCGTTTGGGAAAGAAAGCGCACAGTGCGAAGGATGTATTCATTCATCGTTCGCGAAGGGTGTACAATCTGCATCATCGATGAGCGTGATATGGACGTAAAAAAAACATACTCTCGGCGGGGCAACCAAGTCGGATGTTGCGACCCTCCTCCCCATGAGGACCCACATATTTCTTCCCTGTACCGCCCGAGTTTCCCCCGTTGAAAAAACCGAAGAAGTAAGAAAGTCCGGCGCGCTGAGATCCGAATGGAGTCGCGCCATTAGGGGCCCTGGGCGTTGTCGTGTCACGGTCCTCAATCGAATAGATCCCCACACTGCCGAACAGCGTACTCCATATACCGAGCCCAATAGAGATGGTGAAGCCGTGGAGGAAGATGGTGTTGTTCGGAGTATGCGGATTATCTTGTCCCGGCTCGGAGAAGGGGAATGACTTCGTTTGGGCAGCCGGGCCTCGATTGAATCGATATCGAAGGTTCATGTTTTGGTCAGGCACGGTTTTGAATGCAAGATCGAAGCCAGACCCGTCGGCAACATTTTGGAAAGTCGCGATCCCGCCAGCGATAGCCTGCTCCCGTCCCGTAATCACGTACAGCTCGCCGTTGACCATGTCTCTCCCAAGTTCCCCATTGATGTACTTGTACCAGTCTTTAGCGTTTTGAACGGCATAATTGCGTACATGGTCTCGTCGTCGCGTTATTTTTTGGAGCGAGGACCCGTATGGCAAGCAGAGGATTGCGCCTTTAGGCGCGCTGCATCTGAACAGGTATTCGCCGCCAGGAAAGTTCCTGTTGAGAGCTCAGACGAGTAGAAGGAAGAATTATGCCCGTACTGGAAGTTCATGTTGTACGAGTCGGCGGATGGGGACGATATGAAGCTTCCGGGCTCAAAATTGAGACGGATCTGGGACGAGTCGTCGTGTTCTAGTGGAGAGAAGCCCTGGGGAACCCGACCTTCGTTAATAGGATGGTCCGCGGGCAAGAAGATATTGAAGAAAAAGTCCCAAATCCCCTCTGCAGTCACCATTCCAACGTCTCCGATGGAGACACCATGCGCAAGATACTCTGGTGGAAGATCCGGTTGAGGCTCGGGCACATACAACGGAAATCCGCGTTGCCGACGACACAGCTGGCTCCAATACACCTCATTCTCCGAATATATCTCGTCGTGGGCGGGCCGGGGAGCTCTTGTCGTCTGCGATTTGGATTAGATGCGAAAGTATATCGAATCCAAACCTACCGACGACGGCGTTGGAGGAGGATGAAAATGAACGCCTCCTTGAGCGCTAATGAATTGCCCGCCGTTTATCCCAAAACTAGCCGCATTTTGGAACATCCCGACTGGATTGGCAAGCGCTGGCCCCGCCAGCTCCTCAGGTGTCTCCTGCACGTCTACCTCCATAAAGTCGTAGGGCAAGATGACGTACTTATTTATATGCCTCGACGTCGAACAGCATCGAAGCTGTGGCAACCTGGGATGGATAAGCGCCCGTGGGCTCCGGCGCTTGGACTGGCATGTGCGTTCATGCTCGGCGAGTATTATGTGTCGTCTGCAGCGATCTCGACGCTGGAACGAAGGTGGTTCGTCACGGTGTCACACTGGCATAAGTACGTCGACCGGTATGCCGCGGTCGACGCTATGTAGAGCTTCTCCTTCTTCCGTGCCCACGAACTCGTGGCGGGGAGGAGAGAACTATTCCCTGACGCGCGGACGACCGAGCGACTACTCCCGTGGACAACTTGAAGCACCAGATCTGTGCGACCCCACTGCCAGTGTCAACTCATGCTTCAAGTTGAACGTAAGCTCGTCCAGCGTTTGCACGACATCAGCTTGGGCCAAAGGCCTCTAGAATCCGCTAAACTTTGTCTGGGTTACGGCGCTCTCGAATCCTACTTCAATCCTCAGGCCACAGTGTCGAGCTAGTACTAGTGCCGCATTACGTCTCTAAAAAATGTTACGGTTCTGAACCGTCCTGGTGCTGCTCGGGCTCCTTCGCAGGGCGCCAATCCCAAGGAGCAACTGCGCGGGAGATCAGTCTTTTTGTACGGATAATCTCATGAATCATCTTACCGTCGTGCTTCTCCGAGGGAATCGATTCGTGTACCGACGCAAAAGGGTCAACCGGATGTAATGGCGTGAATTTGTCGAACGAAAGTGAGGCAGCGTGGTGAGGCGGCGAGGAAGGCACCCGAAACGACGGTGAACGCGAGGCGGAATATGTGAGAGAGGGCGGTGGCGAAAGGGAGTGTGTGTTGTCGGGAGAGACGCGATCGGACGGCGTCGCCTCAAGCGGTACCGGTTCAAGTTGACCCAGTAGAGCTGGGAGACTCCGTGTATACAGGTTCGGCCCATGCTTATCTTCGAAAGAAAGTTCAGATGAAGTGAGGATATTGGTGATGACGTTTTTGAGCAAATTTCGAATTTCTTCTGTGTGTTGACCGGGGTCCTTCTCCCAGTGAAGAAACTGGAATGAGTGAGTTTCAAACAAAAATTGAAGGAAACCGAAGGCCACCTTCACAACTAATGATATGTTTGAAGTGACGAGTACGCTTTGGGCAAAGGGACCATAAAGGAGGAACCTCCGTTGGTGCTCTTGGCCTACGATCTCCGTCAAAGCGTCGAGTGCGTCGGAGGCAGCAGACCAACACTAGAGTTTTTCCTTCAGTGAAAACGAAGTCCTCAAAGATAATGCACATACCCGAGCTAAATACATCTCCTGGCGGGTACCTTGCTTTTCGGAGGCAGTCGCGAATCCAAACGACAGCGCTACAAGTCGAGAATAGGCGTAACTGAGTCTCAGAAGGCTCAAGCGGAACATGTTTTCCGTGTTTAAGTCGATCACTTTGTAGATGGCATTCAGCCACCCAGTGCTGAGCTGCTTCAGCTGCTCGTCCGTCTCGGACGCGACATGGATATAGTCGACAAGCTGAGAATACATCAATGTGGGTACCACACGTACGATAGGGTACTAGAGCACGCATACGCACGCTGTTTACTCCAGTAGGTAGATTCGAGGCGCTGTAAACCTGTTCCATGAATGCAGATATCACTTTGACCTCTGCGGTGCGCGCGCAAATGTGGATATCCAAGTCGGGCATGTTGTACGGCGAGCTCAGCCACCAATTCTCCGAATGGTTGGCCATGTAGTCCGTATTGCGGATGGCGAGCGGTTTGCCGGGTTGCGAGGGTGATGTCGCCCGATCGAGGTTAAAGCACGTTAGCCATACTCGAGTCCTGTTGAGAGCCTCTCGAGCGGAAGCTTCGCTACTCAGCTCTCCGGTATGCGGGAGACGCAAATTGAGATCTATGGCCAGCCTTCATACAGACTGAGAGGATGCGAACATTTTTTTATACAAAACGCACCGTATGGCCATCTCGAGATAGAGCCAGCCGCGTTGATCCTCCCAGCGATTCGAGTACAGTGACATGAGGATATAGCCCTGCACCGACTCGATGGATTTGGACCCATTGATTAGCGTGGTGCCCGCCGCAAGCTGGGCAAAGTGCATGATACGTGGGTATAACTCTGGCCGATTGGAGTAGAAGCGAGAAGCAATACCGCACACTATGTCCTTAAGTTTAGGGGCCCAGAGAAAAATATCAATTCACTCACCAACGGTAAACAAGAATGGGCTGCGTTCGCGGGTTTCGCGCACGGTGTACAGAACAGGATCTAACAACGAGACTGAGATATTTATTTGCCGGAAATATCTAAAGATTGATGAGCGCTGAATACAAAGAAGAAAAGTCTACGAACATATCAAACAACTTTTCCGCCTCCGATAACGATATGATGCCCCGCGTTAAAATATGCGGTAGAGCCCCAGGATCTTCTGCCGATAGAGCAACTCGCACACGGCGTTCTTCAAGTTGAGCCATAAGCTTCTGAATCTCGTTGTTTTGTTCGCGAATTCGATTTAAGAGATGCTCTCGCTTTCTAGTCACGAATAAGTCAGAGGTCGAGTGAAACGCGGGTCCAACGCACGGCAGGGTCCGACGCTTCTTACTGCCAGGTATTATGCACTGGTGACCCCCGTTAAAACAGCGCTTGCAAGGGTCGACGTCGTTCTTGTAGTCGCATTTAACCCTGAGGTTCTTGCACCGGGTACAAGCTTGACGCCTGGAAAGGTTAAGGGGCGCCGGCAGCTCGTGTGGCTCAGATGGTGAAGAATTGACAGCCACTGTATCGGAGTCTCCTACGGTAAGATCCATCTCGTCCAGCTCGTCCCTGTCCGACAAATCCCAGAAGCGCCGATGCAGTGATCCTGGACGTGTTTGAGAAGGTGGGCTGGGCTGCTCCTGCTGTACTTCGGACGAAAAATTGGTTGCCATTGCATCATCGACGCGGGCTGTGAGCAGCGCGCCATCCTCCAAGCCAGAAGGAAAGGTTGTGGGAAGTTCTTGCGAAGAGGGGGCAACTGGATATGCAATACCTTAAAAGATCATGAGTTCAACAATCAAGTAGACTCGGGCTGTTCTTACGAACCGTCTTCGACGCGGATTTCACATTGTTGGAGTATTCGCGCGCCCAAATGTTCAGGGTTTGAGATATCGACCATCGGCTGTCGATGAAGCTGTCAATGGCGCTGCAAAGCACTAAGAAATAGCTCATACGTCTGATACGATGTCTCCCCAATCGTCATCGTGCGTTATGACGACCGTAATGTCAGGGACCTGGTCCTATTTCAGTCCAGTCCGCGTTGGAAAAGAGAGCGCACGGTGCGAAGGATATATTCGTTCATGGTTCGCGACGGGTGTACGATCTGCAACATGGATGAGCGTGATATGGACGCAAAAAGAGAAAACACACTCTCGGCGGAGCAACCAAATCGGATATTGTGACTTCCTCTCCATGAGGACCCACATATTTCTTTCCTGTATTGCCCGGGTTTCCCCCGCTAAAAAAGCCGAAGAAGTAAGAAAGGCCGGAGCTCTGAGATCCGAATGGAGTCGCGCCATTCGGGGCTCGGCCAGGCGGCGCGTCCTCAATCGAATAGATCCCCACACTGCCGAACAGCGTACTCCATATGCCGAGCCCAATAGAGATGGTAAAGCCGTGGAGGAAGATGGTGTTGTTCGAAGTATGCGGATTATCTTGTCCCGGCTCGGAGAAGGGGAATGACTTCGTTTGGGCAGTCGTGCCTCGATTGAATCGATATCGCAGGTTCATGTTTTGGTCAGGCACAGTCTTGAATGCAAGATCGAAGCCAGACCCGTCGGCAACATTTTGGAAAGTCGCGATCCCGCCAGCGATAGCCTGC